>PVLA01002482.1:0-119074 GCA_004027455.1 Hydrochoerus hydrochaeris
CACATATGTTACGCCACCGGCCGCCTAAGACAGGCACAGGACCAATTGCTGTCCTGCAGGCCCATGACGGGTAAGGCCTGGTTGGATTCATATGAAGAGTCCTTGACCCAAGACAGGCGCTGTCCTCACAGGGCCTGCCATACTCCCATAAGTGATAAGGGAAAAAATGTAGGGAGCGGCATGATAGCTTCACAGCTGCTGCTCCATCTCTCCCTCCTGTGGGCATCCAGGTGTGTCGGCTTACATTTCCCAAGCTAAGTAACAAGATTAAAGTGTAACAAAGGTGAAAAAAGTTAATTAATGCATATTGTTTAAGATTATCCCTGCCTGGCCCTAAGCCTGGGACGCTTCCTGCTTGGGGTTTAAGTTACTGCCAAAAGTTAGCAAATATATACTCCAGCTTCTGAAAAATAAAACAGATTCAGATTCACTCACAGACTGGTGTGCAGTGTCTTCTGTCTCTCACTCGCCGACTCCCTGACCACCTTTGGGACCCCTGAGCCCAGCCGAAGCTGGACTCCGGCAGATTACAGTGATGGAACCAAGGTCCCATGGTTACCATGTCAGGCTAAAAGATAATTTGGTTCTCTTTAGCTAAAGGTTTTTTAAAACTGTTATCTTTATTTAAGCTAGATTCTTATGAATTATTACACTGATGACAGAAGAGTACGTTTTAAAAATCTGGAGCAAAATGTCAGTTTTGAAATGAAATACTTTTCAGAATGTACCTCGAATCTTTAACTTTTCTGAGTTAGCAAAATTTGGGACCTAACTATCTCCAACTCCTACTAATATTCACACAAAAATATATTTTTTGAGCTGGGTGTGGTGCATGCCTGTAATTGCAGCATTTAGAACATAGGAGGTTCATTGAATTCAAGACAGCCTGGGCTACATGGTAAGACTGTCTCAAAAAGGCAAAAAAAAAAAAAATTGTTAAGTGTGGGTTTAAAAAAATACTTGTTAATATTCCTTCATATAGAATCATTTACTTTTCTCTCATGTGTACCTATCTTAGTTTGGGTTCTAAAAGCAGATGTTGAGATAGAGATTCAAGTGCAAGTGATGAATTTGAAAGATGATCTTAAGAAATGAGTAGAGAGTGAGACAGACAAAAAAATTGGCCAATAAAGAGGGCATTGGCAAGCACTGTTGTCAAATAAAGCTTAATCTCATTGCAGAACTCTGAAGGTAGTGTAGAAGCCACATTTCAGAGTTACCTTGCCCAAGAGTTATCTTGCCTGGCAACTTGGGTGTTTGTACTCCACTGGTGGAGCGCTCTTGGTGGGAAAGTGTGTTTCTTAGCCCTTCTACTGTCTACTGTGTGCATTGGGTGTTTCTGGCTTTAGCCAACAAAGTACTTGATCAAGGAGATTGATTTGGAATGTGTTCCCCAATGGTATGGTGAAGGGAGACTTGGGCAGGACATAATTAGCTTGGAGATAGTCCCACTGTACATAATAATTGCATTCCATTTAATTTTCTTTAAATAAAGCAACAAAATAGGCCTGAAGAAAGGGTTGACAAGTTAATTCCTAGAGATAATAAAAAAAAAATACAATACTTCTGAGGCAGTCATTGATGTGTGTTATAATCTTTTGTGTGAGTATAGGTTTTGCCATCTTTCTGGATGGATGACAAATTGGTCTGTTTTAAGTATTTTAACATTTTCTATAAATGCACATGGCCACTAATTAAATACTGAATGGACCTCATAAATTGGTATCTGAAGTTAATCTCTTCCTCTTTATAATTTAACTCTGATCTCCTGAATGGGGGATGATTTGCACTTGGTCAGAATGGGGTGAGTACAACCCTCCAGGAGTTCTGGCAGATACATTTGGTTGCTTGTTAGTTGATTTGTGCAGGTCCTAGATAGCGATATACTTCTTCACTCCTGGGGGCCATACCTTGCTCAGTTTGTACTCATTTTAGGGTCCCTTTACCCTTGCCTGAGGTTGGTTTAAAGATGGGCATACGGTGACTGGCCAGTGAATGCAGAAGGAGAAATTCTGTGGGGAGGGTTTCTGAGATGTTTTAACTTGGTCTACAAGAGAGGCAGAAAGAAGAGTGTTATTATGTGATGATGTGATGCCAGCAGACAGCCTTGGGAAGACTTTAGCACTATGTAAATGGAAGTCTCCTGCAAAAATAAAATCTAATTCTGATTTTGCCAATGATCAAGTTCTTGTCCATAATGGACTGTTATTTTAGAGCCCACATCTACAGTTTGTAAAGCCAAAGAGTACAGGTATATTATTGGCTATTGAACAGGTATTGTATTGGTTACTGCCATTATTCTCTGAGAACTATTACTGAATGATTCAAGAATATTTCGCTTTTTAATGAACTCGGTTTCTTAGAATGTTCAGCTTTACTTTTAAATTGTTTTATCAAGTACACCATTAGCCGGGCAGTGTGGCCCATGGAAACTGAACTGAGTTAGAAAAAATTGAAGACACAAAGGCGATGCATGGATGTCCTTGGCGCATATTTTAGAAATTATATTCTAAAGCCACTACAAAGCCAGTAGTGTACATTTTCTTGGGGGGTATAGTCTTACTCCTATTTTCTCCTATTCATGTGTTAAATAACAGTTACAGAACCTACTTCAGATATTCCTGTTTTGGAGGATAATCAGTGAAAAGGTTAGAGATTGATTATTGTCTAAATTCTTTTTTTAAAAAATTGAAATGGTGAGAATATCTGCCACCTGAGTCACTGAAAAGTTGCAGCAGAGACACATGGACCTTCATCCTTGTGGAGGCTGAAGAGATTTCAGGAGCCAGGAAAGATTGATGTGTGTGTATCAGTATTGCTAGAAAAAGATCAATGTTACCTGGTGTAGCAATGGTACAGGGCTTCAGGGTTAAGAGGACTGGCAACTTCCTGTCTGTGTGGGAGCTCCCTCTTGATAACAAAGATTCAGAAACTTAGACGGACTTGCTCCTGTATATGGTATTCTTTTCTGTTGCACTGAGCTATATCCCCATCCCTTTTCTAGTTTTGAGACAGGGTCTCCCTAAGTTGCCCAACTTGGGCTTGAACTTGGGATCCTCCTGCCTCAGCCTCCTAGAATGCTGGGATTTAGGGATGTGCACTGCCACATCTGGCTTAAGGTGATGTTTGAACTTAGATTAAGTGAAATTTCTTTACTCCTGTCTAACCATGCTGGCCTCTTTGGTGCTGTTTGTATATCTGTAGCACAAACTTTATACTTACTTGTCTCTTTGCCTAGAATACCCTTTTTAGAGATAGCTATGATTTAAATAAATGGGGAAAAGGATTGACATCAGTCAATTGTTATGAGGCAAATGAAATTCTTTTGAAAGTGAGAGACTAGGTCTGGCTTCCATTGAATTATATGACAAACCTAGCTGGGAATTTTTGGTTTCTTTGGTAAATCAGTTCTCAAATAATAGTAATAATTTGTGTTGCCTTAGGATGTGAGAGTCCTCAGGTTCAGTCCCCACCACTTTAAACACACGTGTACATGGACATACACACACGTACACACCATCTCCACAATGCTTAGTGATCTTTTTGAAGACAGTCGCACTCAACTTATTTTGTTCAACTTGACACTTTACAAACATTAATTTGAAATCTTTGTAACCAAAAACTAAGTTAGCTTGGGTTATTATAACAGCATCGCTTAGAGTCTGGCTTAACCAGTAGAAATTTGTTTCTCACAGTTCTGAGGGCTGGGGATTGTGGAATCCAGGCTGTCGAGCGTGGTGACAGCTGTCTTCTCACATCCTCCCACCTTTGGGTCTCTTCTAAGGGTGCTACTTCATTTGCGAGGGCCCCCGCCCAGTGACTTTCCAGACATCCCACCCTAAACTTTGGGAATTCAGGCTTCGACTTTCAGTCCATTGCATGTTATACTATTTATTTATTTATTTATTTATTTTGAAGGTAGTAAAACACAGCAGAACAAGACAGGGCATAGCCAACTGAGGCAGTGCAGAGAAATTGGCACAGAACCTCACAGCAGGCCACCGGGACAACAGCAATAGGCACAACAGTACATCTACATCTGGTTTTCTTCACAATAGTTGTTCCTTCAATCAGGCAGAGCAATATCGAAGGAAATACCAAAATTACAAGAACAGAATATTGAATAGAGCAGTAACCATTGATCAAAACAGAACAAAACAGAGATAAAAATATTTGCCCTCAGAGATGGCAGAAGAAAATCCCCCTTATTTGCTATATCACATATAGTCAAACTCGCAAGACATGCTCAGATCTCCGGCTCTCACTTGCTGGGGGTGGGGTAATGGATGTTTGATTCTTAGCCCACGCCCCTGTAGGCTCACAGCCGCCCACCAGAGGGGTGAACTGGCTGCCTGTTTTACCAGCACCCCAAGGTCCAACATGGCGCGTTATGGGTCTCAAGAACCTCTGATGTGGTTCTCGCCCTGGGGTGGCCGCAGCTTGCCAGGCCACAGCCACTTACCAGAGTGGCATGCTGGCGGCTGCCTGTTTTCCCAGTGCCCCAAGGTTAAGTTATACTTTGTCACTTGATCTAGTGAAACATGATATACCGGGTAATACCCAGAGAGAGTTGTCCTGTCACATTACATTTAACAAATTTACCAGTAAGTTGAAGCCTGAATTATTTTATCCTAAAACAATTTTTAGAATAACAGAATGCTATTGTTTTATAAGTGTCTTTGAAAACTGCACATTTATTGATGTTATTTGGAAGCACAGTACTATCTTTATTACCCTTTTTCCTAAGCATATTGAAAATAGTTTATACTACATTCTTAGGTTTATAAAGAAAAGTTATCTCTGGATAAATTGCTAAATAGTGTCCTCTATTGACATAACTCTGAAATGATGATGCAAAAAAATAAAAATAAGCCTCATTTTTCTAAGAGTGTGATTTATGTCATCTCAGAACTGAGTAGCTCAATATCCCTTTTTGGTTTTGGTATCAGGAATTGAACTCAGGACCTTGCACTTGCCAGGCAGGCGCTTATGTCTCTGAGCTATATCCCTGGCCCTAATATGTTCTTGTAGAGATGTCTTATTGGGTAGCCAAAGCCGGTAGACTGTTAAAAAGAGTTTCTATTTGCATGCGCTCTTGTAGGTTATTCTAAAGTGGGTCATTTCCACCATTGTAGTTCATCTTTTTTTGCTTTCTACCTCATCTTTTATTTATATTTTATGGATAGTAAGTTGGAGCATAATTGTCTTAGCCAATTAATGATTGTCTTTTATAATGGTTTTGAGAGAGAACAGAGATAAATGAAAATCCCTAAATATTACTGAAACATCTTTCCCAATAACAGCTTTAACCTCCTTTTTCACCATACTTTTTCGGAAATGCAGAACAGAACAAATTAGATTTCACCACATTTTCTTTTTAGCTAACTGTGCCCTCCAGTGGAGAAAACACAGGGCAGTGAAATTGCTCAGGCAGTAAGCAGCAGAGAGGAGGGTGTCTTTCAGGTGAGATGCAAGCTGCTGCATAACTGTCACCACATAGAGGTAGCTTTTACCCCTCATAAACAAGAGGGATGTGCATGAATCTTCCGTGAGACAGTTCAGAGAGGGGTCTCTTAGCCGTGATTTGACTTAGTGCCTTTGGTGCAACACTTTGCAGCCTTTGGTCCTTCTCTTGTGTTGTATTTAATGCATGAAATATCAGGCAAGTCTGAGTTGAGAGTAGGGAGAGATTGCAGTTTCCCCATAGAATAAACTCACATAGCTTTAAAATTTTTAAATCTTTTTTTAAAGAAACCAAATAAAGCCCCAAATGCAGTGGACACAACATTTTGCTGCAGCTCCCACTGTTAAAGCACTCAGAATACTGGGGAACTGACACACCACTTTGATCAGGAAGCCTGCGAACTTGGGCAGGGACCACCAGGTCTCTTGGTGCACTGTTGGTTTCTGACTGTATGAATGGGCCCCTGACAGACAAGGCTGCTACAAGGGCACCTGTGGACTGGGAATGGTTCTGGGAGGCCGAATTCTGCTGTGTGGTGATGTGTGCTTTGGGCCTGTGGCAGGCTCGTTCACAACGGGATTACTCCGTGGAAGCTGAGACAGTAAAGGAGCCTCAATCATTATGATATGACTGTGACTTCAGCTACAGAAGAATTCTTTGCCTGTATTTTTATTCTAAATAATGAATTTTTGTTTTCAGATTGGTCCATTCTGAACTATAATAATTAACTCTAGAGGGTGCTGATGAGCACCTATGACTAACGTTTCATATTGAAGTTGATTTTCATTCAAATGAAATTTTTGGGGGAGTATCTGGGATCAAACCCATTACTTTGCCCTTGCCAGGAACGTGCTGATGCTGCTGAGCTAAATCCCTGGCTTCAAATGAATTTTTCTTTGGGTGTTATCTAGTATTTGGGAATAAAAACATTTTTTTTTCCTCATAAGAAGCCTCAGAGCAAAAATACTTTGTTAAGATTGGTTAGTAGTTTACCACTACATTTTGAAATTCTTTAAAACCCCATTGGATTTGTGGTGTTTCTGTAAACTACTTTTAAATTCTGCTTTTGAAAGCTTATTTAATATTTCAAAAACAAAAAACCTACTTCATGGATATGAAATATAAATCTAAGTACTAGATTAGTTGGTCATGTTTTAAACTTAGTTTGCAGAGATATTTAATCTTCAGAAAGAAGTTAGTAAAATGTATTCTGAAGTTAGATTTTATAGAATTAACACTTAAGAGTCCCAAGTCATGTTTCTTCATATATTTTAGCAAGAGGAACACATTAACAGTGTTAATAATGTATTAATTTGAAGAAAATATCCAGACTTTTTAAAGTGGGTGCCGTGGAAAATTGCCCCTTTGACTCACACTCCGGAGGCTGAAGATGTACATCAGTAGCGATGACTGAGGCCGGGGAGTACAGCTCAGTGCCGGCGCGTTCGCCTGGCTTGCTCCGGGGCTGGCCTTCTCTCCTACGACCGCGAAAGAAGTTTGCTAAATGAACCGTCCTTAGTCAGAATATTTGTCATTTCAAAGACTGAATTTTAATGTGCATGTTTGCATTCTATAAATACATGGAAAAATTATTCTAAGAGACCATGACTCTACTATGACTGAGTTTTCATTACTGTAGGCAGAGAGCCATTTTAGAAGAATGCACTCAGTAACTTGATATAAAAACAGTTTTATTCATTTAAAGTAGTGTTGTCCAATAGAATTTGTGACAGTGGAAATATTCTGTATCTATGCTTTACAGTTACATAGTCATCAGGTACTGAGGACTTGCAGTGTGGCTAGTGTGACCAAGGAGGTGAATTTTTTGTTTTATTTAATTTGAATTTAAAATGAAATGAACAACCATATCTGGTGGCTGGTGGCTACTCTGTTGAACAGCCCAGATTTAAAATCCCTCTGCTAGGTAATAGATGCATCAGGGCTTGAAGGATGACTCTGAAAATACATAAGCTTGTCCCTTCAATCCTTTTCACTTTTATAATCAACCACATTTATGGGGAAAACAGAGGAGTCGTGTCCCCAAAACTAAATTGATCACTTTGTTTAAGTCTAGAATCCTAGGACTTGTAGGAAACCCACACATTAATTGTATTTGCCTATTGGATGTGTCTCAAATCCTGAAGGTTTTCCTTTGTGTTTTTTGAGTTAAAATATAGACATGAATGAAGTGACTAATGAAAACAAAAGCAACAGTAAGCCAGAACTTTCGGTTCCCTCCATGGCAACTTCATTTGAAAGTTGCTGTGTTATTCTAAAATGTCCTTAAATGTAGCAGGTAAATCTTCAGGCTTTGGAGAGTAAACTTGACCATCAAAAGGAGGTCGTGTTTGGTAAATAATGACCATTATTTGAATAGTGCTTTGAGTGATTTGAATGAGGCTTTGTATTTTCCCAGAAAGTTGCAATTCTGTCTTCTCCTTGCAATACAGGCCCCATTTTTACAGTGAAGGAAGCATGATTTAATCAAGGATTTAAGATTCTTTTATTTAACAAACATTTGTTGGTCCTTATAGTCACGTGTAAGTCTCTGTTAAGAATGAAAGAGCAGTTCCTTCTCGGTTTGGACTAACAATCTAGTAGAGACAAGGAAAGAAGCAAGAAATTTTAATATGTGTTTGTTTATACACATTAAACTATATGACCACATGTTCCATAGTGTGTTCTGTGTGTGTGCATAGGATGCTTTGGAGAGCAAAGAGAGACAGTTGGTGTAGTGTGACGGGAGGCCTTCAGGAATGAGGAGTCCCCCGGTGAAGCAGACAAGGAAGGACACTCCAGGAGAGAGGTCATGAACAAAGCTGTGAATGTGAGAATGTTTGGAATCAGAGAATAAATTTAGTACACAGAAGATACCAGAAAATTCAGGTGCAGTAGTTTTACCAGTGGTCTTATATCATCTTGACCTTGTTTTTCTTGTAGCTCAGTTTGAAGAAAGGCTGAGCTAAAAATAGCTTTTGCCACAGTGATGAAGCATTCAAGTAAAAATTTCAAGGAGAAAGTAAAAGCTAGATTTAGTTGTTTGGCAATAACTTAGATATTGTGTGCTAATTGGAAATTGTCTTATTTGTTAAAACAGATCATTAGAGGCCCATCTTTGTTCTCCTCATGAGAATATACACTGTATTCATTCACTGCTGTTTTTCCAATTGAGAACAGTACCTGGAACGTTTTATATATTTGGTGAATGAAGGAATGAGTGCTGGGTTACTACCCTAAAAGTCACTGTGAAGGCTTAAAAGGTATTCTTTAAAATTTAAGACTTCATGCAATTCCATTATTCAGATTATTCTTTCGCACCTGTCTCAGTTACCTATTGCTGCGTAACAAATGATCCCAAAACATAGTATAACCTACCCAAGTGTATTGTTCTTGAAGTTTGTGAATCAGGAACTTGGGCAGGGCTCAGTGGAGACAGTTTTTCCATCTTCTACTTGGTGCCAGCTGGGGCATTGCCATGTAACTAGCAGATCCAAGATGGCTTCACTTTCCTGTCTGGGGCTTGACACTGGTTGTTATTTGAGACATCTCAGTTCTCTATGTGGCCTTTCCACTTGTTCTCCGCTGTCAACTAGATTACCTTGACCTTTCTTACATGCTACTGAGATTGTTTTAAAGTGATGAAAATAAAACATGAATTGTTTTAAGACTTTGATTCTGGAAGCTCTATGGTATCCATTTATCCCATTCTGTTGATCAGAGCCAGTCACAGAACCAGTCCAGATTTGAGTGGAAGAGAAAAGACACTACTTTTTGATTGTAGAGGAGCAAATTCCCATAGCAAAGTAGCAAAAGATAGAAAGCGTTGCTACAGCTATCTCTGTAACAGTTTATTATAGTCTGCCCTGTGAGCATAATAATTCCTATCTCTTCTACAGGCGAAATACCCTCGCTGCTCCTCTAGAAGTTTTATTCCATTATGACATCACCTTGGAATCTGGTATCTTATATTTAAATTTTTATTTACTTTTATGTTTTGTCTTTTTGAGACAGGGCCTCACTATGCATTTCACTATGCATTTCAGGCCAGCCTTTAGCTCACTTGTAGCCCAGGCTACAAAGTCTCAAACTTGCAATGATTCTCCTGCCTCAGGGTCCCTTGTGCACCACCACGCCCTGCTTGGAGTCCGGTATCTTATTATCTAACTAAAGTCCAGGTGCACACAAAGTGTCTTAGGCTTGGCTATCTGCCTGCTCTAGCTTCGGTGAATCTAGAAAGGATGAATTACGTATTTCTGAGCCCCTCTGCCCACATCCAACATTAACAGTGGTGAGACAGGGACAAGAAAAGTAGAGTAGGCAGTCCCACTGCAAAAGGAAAGCGGGAAGAACAGTGACATCAGTGGCCCGTGGCAACGCCAGAACCCAGATGTGAGCTGCTGGTTGTTTTTCTCTGTATATCACTAAGCATGGTTAGTGTCTAATTTTGCTTCTTTGCACTTGTTCTCCAATACATTGCTTTCTGAGACTGTGGCTCTACTTTTTGAGGTCCTGGTTTTATGCTCTGCTGCTCTTCTTTTTTGTAAAATATGGGCCATGTTTGTAGCTGAGTAGACTTTTCCCTACCACTGTGAAGTAAGAGATCCACAGAGATTAAAAAAAAAAAAAAAACATTTTGAGCTGTTTGTTGCTCAGTCCAAAATGGTAGTACCTTTAGTATTACAATTTTCTTGGAAATTTTGAGAGTTTCTTATGAATTTTATTGGGGATTGATTCCAGAACCCAAAGCCACATCTGTAATTCCTTTCCAAGAGAGACCTCTCTTTACTTTGAATTTTTCAGACTATTGTAATAAGACAGGGTTCTTAAGACTCTCAGAAGACCTTTTATATAGGTGAGAGTACTACTAGGCAGTACCTTAAATGTTTCCTGGATTTCAACAAAAGACCTGTGGACAAACCTTCACATTGACTCAGATACCATTTTCTTTTCTTTTTTTAAGTGGATTTTTTACTGGTGCATATCTGTCATACATACTGATCACGTTTATCATAGGGAATTTACACCTGTACATAATAGGTCTTAATTCTTTTTTCCCCTGTTCCTCTCCCCTCCTTTCAACCCTTTTTCCCCTCTACTTTCTTTCCATTTTTCCCTTCCATTCAGGTTTATTGTTATTGCTCTCTCTCTCTCTCTCTGTCTCTATCTCATCCTTTTTCCCTTCCTTTCTGTCCTCTCCCTCTGCCTTGCCCCCCTCCCCATTTGAATATATTTTTCCTATTTCCCAGTATTTATCCTCCATTTTGCTCCTTATTAACCTTTGGGTTTTTTTTTTTTTTTACACAAGAGAAACAAGGCAATATTTAAACTTGTGTCTGACTTATGTTACTTAACATCATCCTGAGATGCAGCTGTTTACCTAAACATGACTTGTTTATTCTTCTTTATGGAAGCATAATACTCCATCATATCTAAATGCCACATTTTAAAAATCCATTCATCTGTTGCATGTGGACTGTTTCCAAGATGTACCTATTACAAATTGTACTGCTATAAAACATGGGTATGCATATATTACTGTGGTGTGATGCTTTTAATTCTTTCGGGAAGGTATCTAGAAGGGGCATAGCTGCACCAAATGGGAACCTCTAGTTGTAGTTTTTGAGTAATCTTCACACTGATTTCTATTGTAGTTGTACCAATTTACACTCCCATCCATAGTGGAGAAGTGTTCTTTTTTTCTCTACAGTCTTGCCAGGATTTGTTGTTGATTGATTTCTTGATGATGGCCATTCTTTCTGGAGTGAATTGAAATTTCAGTGTTGTTTTAATTTATATTCAGAGACCGTTTCTCAAATTAGAGAGACTGTCCTCAGCTGTCTATACTTTTCTTTGAATTTAAAAAAAATTACAAAGGTCCTTCTTTTATTTAGTTCTCTCTTCCTGTTTTATTATATACAATTAAAAGGAGCCATTTGGTACTTAACTGGACTATTTTCAGCTAATTCCACAAGTTAGGTAAATAATCTCATATATTTATTAAATTAGATAAGTCTTAGGTTAATATTAGTGCAGGCAAGAATCTTACCAAATATTCCACCACTCTTACTACATGACTTGCTCTTTCTTTTGTCTCTAATAGCAATTTTTAATGGTTCTGACTTGCTTGTCACCTTTCCCGCCTCTGCTGGACATTAGGTTCCGGAATCCAATGGGTCCATGTTGTAGGTGGATGTTTTTGACACCTTATTGTTAGGTACCAATTTAGGTCTCAGTCATCTTGATGAGCAAATTAATCCAAAAAGTAATTGCTCAAAATAACAGTTGTTTCTTATCCATTTTGTGGGTCAGGAATTTGGGCAGAGCTCAGAAGGAACGTCTCAACTTTGTACCATGTAGGGTCAGGTAAGCTGGATTTGTTGGAGCCCGAGAACTTCAAGATAGTATATTAATGTGTCTGGAATCTATTGCTGCTTTTGGAAGGTTTACCAGGCCAGAGGATCTAAGATGGCCTTACTCATTCTGGAGGGTCCCAGATCTCCATGTGGCTGCTCATTGCATAGTTTTGACTGGAATTCTTTTCATGTCCACAAGGTCTCTTAAGGGCTTGGGTCAGAAGACAAGGTAAGCTAGTCCAAGCAAGTTGCGTATCCAAGGGAAGGAAAATAAATTTTATTTCCTTGATAGGAGGAATGGCAAGTTCACCTTGTAAAAAAAGCATAATTGTTACATCATCTTTAGAATATAATCTGTTGCACCAAATACTTAGAAGTTTGAGGGGTTTGCTATAGGTGAAAAGTTAATAAATGATAGCTCTTGTATGTACCCAGCCTGTATATATGATTTATTTGGCATTTCCAGAGTTTCAGTTTATAAACTACATCAGTTTTTCAACATTGAACAGATTTCATCTGAAAGGTCGTGATCTGTCCTTGTAAGAAGTTATTGTATTGGGCCTCCATGACCATATTAGTTAGAAATTGCCTGCTTCATTTGCTTTCATTACCCATCTGGCTCCTGTTAATATATTAGTTTGCATTCTTCGTTGCTGTAGGTGACTGGTTTATACCTTAGTTTTTTCAGAGGATAGAATGATGAGTAAGACAGAAGAGCTTACATTCAAATAGGCAAAGATGCACTATAATCAGCAAAATGAGTAAACAAGTGGAGATGGAACAAAGAAAGAACCTGAGATAGAAAGTAGTTATTATATGAGTAGTAGTTTGGGAATCTTTTAGCTAGAATAGGCAGGGAGGACACTAGGGACAGGACATTGAATGGAGACCTTAGTGTGTTGAGAAGGAGCCAACCTGGTGAAGCTCTGGAGTAAGAGCATCCCAGGTAGAGGGCAGAGTAAGTAAAAAGGCCCACAGGTAGGCCTGGGCTTGGTATGTCTGCAACAACCCAAGGTCTTGGTTAGTGGATGTGAATAGGTAGAAAACATTAAGGGGAAAAATGGTAGAAGATAGAGGAGATGAGCGCAGATGAGGTTGTAAAAGATCTGGTAAGATGTGGAAAGTGATTCAGATTTTATTCTGAGTAAAGAAGTTCATTGATAATGTGATGTTATTACTTTTGCAAAGTGACCGGCCACTGTGCCCTGGATTCACTGCAGCGGCCAACAGTGGAAGCAGGAGGGACATTAAGGAGCCTTGCAGTCATCTAGGAGAGATAGGAATGGTGGTATCTTGAGCAAGGTGTGGTGCTTCAGAGGGTGGGAAGTGATGCTGTGTGGGATATACTTAAGAGACAGAGTAGACAGCTCTTGTTGGATTGAAGTGGGATATGGAGAAGAAATGAATCAAAGCCAACTTCTAGGCTTAGGGCTTGAGCAGTTGAGCACATGGGTGGTGTAGGAAATTTTGACAGAGCAGTAAGCTTGCAGTGAGGATCATGAGCTTTATCTTAACCGTTGTTACATTTGTGGTGCCTGCTACAAAAATAAGCTTGATGATCGTAAAAGACTCCTAACAATGTTCTTTATCATTCCCTTAGAAAACTTTGCCGTTATTTAGATTGAGACACCAACAGCATTGGAAGAACTATATGGATGCATATTAGAGGATATATTTATATTTTGATATGTAGCTGCATACTGTGAAATGATTAGTACAATTGAACACCATCAGGAATTAGGAAGTGTTTGTGAGAATTAGGAAGAATTGTGAAAACTTCACCTGGCCCTGAAATGTTGATTTTTTTTTTTTCTATTCACTTGGGTGTGTGGTCATAAAGGATCCAGTGTAACTCATTATTCATATTTTATTGCTATGGAGAGTTAATTCATTTTTCTACTGTTAAAATGGTGTCATGTGGGTATGGTGGTATATACCTGTGGTCTGAGCTACTTGGGAGGTTGAGGCAGGAAGGTTGCTTGTGCCCAGGTGTTTGAGGCTGGGACGAGCTTGGGTACCATAGCTAGACCTCATCTCAGGGGTGGGGGGAGAGATGGAGAGTCAGAGAGACAGAGAGAGGAAATGATAATAGAGTGAATAACAAAGTTTTCTAGGAGAGATTTCCAGAGGCTTGTAACTCTTAAAGATGAAATGATTATTTATCTAAGATCAGAATCATAACTAAATAAGACAACATTGAGTCAGGTGTATGTATTAAAATGCTGCTTGCTGAAGGACAGTAAATTTCTTTTTGCATTTTAGCTAACAGCTTTTTATTGTTAGGTTTAATGCAAAACGAGATAATAGGTTTTTTATCCCATCCCCAGAGTCATTTGGAGATAGCATGTTGACTAGATCTGCCATTCAAATCAGCATGGCTTAGGAATAACTTATAATTTGATTTTTAAATTCCTGTTTTAGAATATTATCATAGGATGGTGATAATGCCACTATATTATAATGGGTTGGTAAGAAATAATCCTTTTATAAAAGGTGAGGAAATGGTTTATTGCTACCACCATTTTAGAAAATGAAAGTCATTTAAACTTAAAATTCAATATATATTATTATGGAGAACATAACTGAAAGCCATGTAAAATATCTTCTCACCAATAAAATGTTCGTTTTTTCTGTTTTTGTGAACCTTGAGTCAGAATGTACTGGTGAGTGAGAGTGTTTATATTCCAGTGGTGTAGCCGAACCAGACAGATCTGCAGCACAGCGGTTTATTTTTAGACCTGGGTTGCCATTTTTATCCTGCAAAAATATTCATCATTATCTTGCTGACAAGCCATCAATTTTGTAAATGTGTCACCAACCAGATTTTGTTCTTTGTCTCATAGTCCCTCTGACTCTTTTTTTCCCTTTGATTTGTTTAAACAACTGTTTGGAGGAGGAGAATGTTTTTATTTCGATTCATGTATTAGACACTTCAATTCATAGATTTTCAGCATCCCACGGTTCATTCATCTATGTGCAGCTGCTTACGCATCTCTGCTTATTGTCTTACAGAGAAGCAGTTGAAGATGACTGAGCTGAAGGGAGGGAACAGAGAAATGTATAGGTGGGAGGCTCTCTTCATGGGTCCATTCAGTTTCTGGCTGCCTTTTCCAAATATACTGGGTAGTGTGTGGTACGTGGTGGTAGTGGTAGTGATTGTGTGTGTGTGTGTGTCCACGCTCATCTACGAACACAACAAGGGGCTTAGTTACTTTGTATGGAATAGCTGCACAAGGGTTAAGAGTTATGTATATGACAGAAAGCCTGCAGGCTTGGGTTGAAAGTAAATCCATCATTTATCTTTAAACACATAGAACATAGAGCAGCAGTTATTAACATATTAGGAGACATTTGGGCTGCTGTAACAGAAAATTATAAACTGAGTGGCTAATAAACAGCAGAAATTTATTTCTTACAATTCTAAAGGCAGTGAAGTCCAAGATGAAGGCACTGGTGAATTCAGTGGCTGATGAGGGTCAGCTTGTTGGTTAATGGATGTGTGCCTTCTCTTTGTCCTCATAAAGAGGCATATGCTCCTTTTTTTTGGGGGGGGGGTACTGGGGATCAAACTCACAACCTCATCCTTATCAGGCAGGCAGGCACTTATGCTGCTGAGGTAAACCCACAGCCCGTAGGCGTATACTCTTAAATACTCTTAAATATCGAACTCAAGACCTTGCTCTTGCCGGGCAGGCAGTTATGCTGCTGAGCTATATCCCCTGCCCTACATTCATTTTTTAAGCAGAGTATATTCATGTTTCATTTTTATGAGATTTCCAAAGCAGGTTTAGTATTCACGTGTCTATTTCTGTGGCAGTATTTACTGAGTAGCTAGAGAAGGGCCTGGTATATTAGTTGCTGTGGTAGATACTAAAAAGTTTAGAAAACAGGATTCCTAACTTGTAGAGTTTACAGCTATTTTAAGAAGGACTGATTTCCATGTGGATGTCTCACAGACATGGAGGTATATAGCATTTTAGGTCAGCGTATAAGCTGGAGTGAGAAGTTTGGGTTTACAAATTATACAAGTCGTTTTCTAGCTATGTTATCTTGGGCAACTTGTAGAGCTTTTCTGAGCTCCAGGCTTCTTTTATAAAATTAGTATGTACTTCAGAAGTTATTGTAAAGATTTAAAAAGATTATGCTTATTTAACAATGTGCTAAAAATACCAGGTACCATTCCTAAAACATAATAAGCGCACCCTAAATGCCGGTTAATTCATAATAACAATAATAACAATGACAAGGTGATAACAAATAATGTATTTTGTTAGTATTTTGTAACAGATAATGTATTTTGTCAGTATTTTGTCCTTTAACAGCCAGGAATGCTTTCAGTGGTAAGTAATGAACACTTGATTATGGTGGTTTGAATAGATAATGATTTAACAGACAAATCTGGGGTAGGTTAGGTTAAATATTCATCATTCAACAGTACTTATTGATAATCTTTGTGCCGGGTGCTATTTTAGGAACAGGAACCTGTCCTGTCCATTAATAAAAGACAATTGAGTCTGTCCTCATGCAACTTACATTCTAACTGGGGAGAGAAGGGAAAAACCTGCAACATGGAAATCTTCATGCAGGAAGGCCTTTTTCAGTTACGCTATCAGGGAAAACTATAGAATTTTTTACATGAAAGCTAGATGAAAGGAAGAAACAGAAATTAAGAAAGAATGGAGGTACCATCTCAAAATGAACTTTTGGTGAGGGCGCTATGTTATCAAGTAGTCAAGAACCATGAATAAGATTTTTGTAAATTTTCTAAATTTAAATATTTTTCATGTTATTTTCACATTGCATAACAATTAGCAATTAGATACTTAATGATATCAGTATAGACTGCTTATATATCAAATGTTTCAAACACATATAAAATAGTGATGTTAGTGAAACATAATCCTTGAGAGGCTAACAATGTGCCAGACACTGCTCTTAAGGATTTGGTGTTCACACCCTAATCTCTTAAGTTAAGCATTGCTGCTTTTCCCATTTTACAGGTGAGGGAATTTTTGGGTAGCTCAGTGACTTGTAAGAGGGTTACTTATCTTCAAGAACAATGAGGAAAGAAACAGCTGGAGAGACAGCATTTCAGTCCATGATCCAGGAATAAAAGTAATGGTAAAGTAGTGTGTACTAAGTTGACTTACAAAAGCCCAAGCACAGATAGGAAGGAGATTTTGAAGGCCAGCTTTGGGCCTGTGGTGACTCCTACAAATAGTTACTCCTGTTTACCACAACTGTGACTTTGATTACTAGATGTCATATTCCAACAGTGGGTTTCCCAGTGCTGAGGGTCGAGCACATTCCTACTTGGCAGAACCATTAGACTCTCTTGCTGAAGCAGAATGTCCTGGTTGTGTATTTTCTAACTTGGTTATCTCATAAAAAAGGAATTCCTAGTTTTAACACTGGCCTTCAAATAGACTGAATTCCCAAGATGTAGCACATTTAGGTCACTCTTGATAGCTCTTTCTGAAGAAATGCAAAGACACGTCTTGTCTACTAAAATTTCTGTCTGGATTCTTGTACAGATCCTGTCCCCAATTAGAAGCTGCCAGTCTGTCAGAATACAGGTGCAGTCCACTCTTAAAACTTGGTGTAAGAAAATATAAATCCATAAAAATAGATTAAGAGTGGGAGGAGAATATTTGCATTCCAAAGATTCTTAAGGTTTCCATTAAGTTAACTGAGGAGGTTTGCTTTGCATATGAATTCAAAGAACAGACTTTATTTATTCAGTATATAAATGTGGGACCACGGTTATTAGAGTAAATTACTTACATATATTTTATATTAAGGATTAGTTATGGTACAATGTTACACTCATTCTCAGAGAAGGGGACAATTGTGTAGCTGGATTTCTTATGACAAAAGGACAGACCTGTTGTTGACTAGGAGTCCTGCTGAAGCTGAATGTGGCCCTGTTAGTCTTGTTAGATTGAGTGGCCTTTGTCAGAAGGAAACATAGATTCTATCAGACAGCATTCACATAAAATATTACAGTAGTCCTTAGAAATAGCTTCTATATGGTATCAGCTAACTAACAAAGTGGCTGTAATGTATTTCAGTGAAACTGAGAGTTTGGAAGGCTCCAGGAAACACCTAGTGTAGAGGGAATTTTGCTTGAACTTTGAGTCTTTTGAAATCTTTAGCATCCTGGAAAAATGACTCATGAACATAAGACATTTTGTTGATAAACATTGCTTTCATGAGACATATCACTCTTAATGCTGAGTTATGGCTGTGAATAGGGCTAACTGCTGTTTCTTTAAGTGCTTGATATTATAGTAAAGCCCTAAAAAAACCTACAATAATTCACCTTCTCTCCAGCCTTTTGTCCATTTTGATCACCCCTTTTTTTCATACTCTTTGCCCAGTATACCTTTTGTCTCTTTGAGAGACAGAGGGAGAGAGAAAGACAGAGAGACTGACTCTTGACGTAAATGTACACCAGGCTCCCCTGCATCCCATAGACCCCTTTTCTCCAGAAGTGGGAGAGTAGGTTTGGTTCTCTTTATTTTATATCTGGGAAGCCAAAATTGAAGTACTTTTCTGTTGCAGGCTTTTAACTACTAATTGAGTTGAAGACATCAGTGTGGCAGTAACCACACAGGAGTGTGCGTAGTGTAGTTGTGTTTAAACTAACTTCACATTTACAGAACATAATTTTATTTGAACTTCAAACTTTAAAACATTTAAAATTAAAAAGAAAACCATTGCACAAGAAATACATTTGATTATTATAGAAAAGTCAGAAAATACAACTAAGTAAAAAAAAGAAAAGAAAAACTATGTTCTACATAGAGGTAATTACCACCAAGTTTCTGGTGTATGTATGGTCCTCTGGTTCTTTAGATTTTTTTCCCCAACCCATGCACAAACATACATATTATTTTTAAGACCAAAAAATGACTAGTAGTTATTCCTACTTCTGCCTTTGAAAATTGGCTTTTTTATGAGCTAGATTATTGGTAAGCTGCTTTTGGCTCATCATTAGGTAATGGTTATTGGGAATTCCAAGGGTCTTCTGGAGAAATAAACATT
Organism: Hydrochoerus hydrochaeris; assembly: GCA_004027455.1. Lineage (NCBI taxonomy): Eukaryota > Metazoa > Chordata > Mammalia > Rodentia > Hydrochaeridae > Hydrochoerus > Hydrochoerus hydrochaeris. Next base: position 18,865 of record PVLA01002482.1, read on the forward strand.
GTTGAAACAAAAATAGTCAATTTTGTTGCACACAGTGTTGTTCTGATTTATTTTTACTTAGCTGTCTGTCATAGACAACTTGCACTAACACTAACAGTAGCTGTTCTTCTCTAGGGCCATGATTTTGATAGGTGCATTTTGTTCTATTTTATTAATATACTATGCTATAATACATATTATAGATATGCCATATGTATCATTGATATGGATATTATACAGATTGGTATATACATATACCATAATTATATATTACATGCTATAGATAGGTACTCATATACATATACATATTTTATAATTATGTATTATAATTTAGTGGTCCTTTATTGTTGGATAGATACAGTTTTGCTATTGTAAGCAATGTTGCCATACACTGGCATCTTTAAAGGTCATGTTCATTCTGAATAACTAAAATGGAAAGGCAATAAATTATTAAGTTAGTAAGGGGCAGTGGATGGCATTGAAAGACATGACATTTAAAGAATTATTTCAGGTGCCCTTGTGTCTTAAGGATCAATGACCAAATAAGAAAAACAGGGACAATTGAACATTAATTGAATCTAATACTGAATTTATAGGTTCAGCAGTATCTAATCCTGTGAAGAACTGAGGTTGTTTAAAAATGCTAAATAGCAGATTGTTTTTAATTTCCAACATACCTGCAAGGTAGGTGAGTAGGTCAGTAACCAACGTAACTGTCACTTGAGGCATCAGAGAGCTTGTTCTTTGTCTCTCTGAGCTCTAGTTCAGATATTGAAACTATTAAGTAATTTACATTTGAAACTTTGACTAGAGACCAGTAAGTTTCTACAGTGCCTTTGTAGAATAAAAAGAAATGTAATACATAGTTGTCATCGAAAAGTACCCAACATTGCTTATTTGTTTGTTTGTTTACTTATTTATGCAGTGCTGAAAATAAAACTGATGGCCTTGTGCATGCTAAGTAAGCTTTTCACCACTGCGCTACACCCCCTGCACAAATTACATTTTAGATCAGCCTTTTGGGACAGGATACTTCTTGAATGGAGGAAAATTTGCTTTCTTTGATTCCATATTGCTGCTAGACAGAGATAGTTGCTACCAGCACTTCCAGACAGAGCTATGTGCTACCCAGCCACTGCATCTGGGAGAGTAGTTTACCTGTGAAGTTAGGTAAGACAGACTTCAGATGACAAGCAGAAAATTATTTCACTGCTTGTTAGCATTTTCACCAAGGCTTCACAGGAGAAATAAAAGTTATCAAAACTAGTTTTCTGCTTTTCTTTTTAACATCTATGGGAGAAAAGTTGAAAAGAATGTTTGACTAAGTGTTCTTGAATTTTGAAAGTGGGATAGGTATTGGCTTACTGTTTTGAATCATGGCTCTGACCTGATCTATGGTGTTCTTAAAACTTGTGAATGGTTTTTGTTTTTAAATCTGTTATATTTTTGTGTTTGTTTTAGAAAAATTAAAGGTGAGTGAGAAGCCATCGTTGTGACTTTACATCCACTAGAGTTGTGGAATCATGGAATCTTTCTTGGCTATTCATTGGTCTGAGCCTCAGAGTGTTAATTACTCGTCCAGATTCATTTAGTGAACAGAATCAGGACTGAGAACATAGATTTCTTGACTGCTAGTGAAGCCTCTACTACTTTCTGTAGAAAATAAATCTCTGTAATTGAGAAAAAGGGTGTTGGATTATATTAAGCTCCTTCAAAAGATTCAGTTAGAAGCAGATTTCCTTGAGTGCTCACTCTGAAAAGTGTGATAGTCGTTAAGTTGCTTAGCATAATTTTATTGGCAAACTTGGTTTTCCTAAAAAGTGGAAAGAGGATCTAGCTCGATGTTCTGTAACACAAAAGGATTGTGTGATAGAGTATCCATGGTTGTGGCTTTTCAAGGATGAGAAAAAAAATGTGAAAACAGATGAACACTTTTCTATTTCTTTCTCAAGTCTGTTGGGACTACTGTGATTTATTTCAAGATTGATATGCAAAGTAAATTGTTTATCAAACTGTCTTTTTGGGACAGCTGTTATGAAGTTCTCCAGTGGGCCTGAGATTGATTTCAAAATAGACAAGTAGATTGATTTGATTTATCCTAGGTGTAAAGTACCTAGGAGTGTGGGAGGCTTGTTTGGATGTAACATCAAAATACATGCCTTTAGGGAAGTATTTAATGCTTAAAGAGGAAATGATTATTTATTGGGTGAGTAGCTCATAATAGAGCTAATGTGTACATTCATGAAATATGTCAAAAGCTGATATTTCTTGTTTTGAGCTGTAAGACTTAGAATTTGGACTTGTTGAAGTAACTTTAAGTCAGTAGCCATTTACTGAATGTAAATATCCTTCATAGGAGTAGAGAATATATTGTGGTTTATGTTAAGCATTAAATAATTACGTGGGACAACTGCCGTTTAAATGTTAACTGTACCATGTTAAGAAAATAAAACCAGGATTATATAACTCATCAGAGGTAGGATCTTGTAACTTTTCCATCAGTTCACTTTTTTTCCTTTGTGTATTTCATGGTAATTAGTTGTTGGTATTAAGAAGCAGATGAAAGGTCAGGAAACTTTGGTTCTATTTGTTTGCTTCCAAATATTTTGAATTTGTGCACATTATTTAGTCTGTCTTAACAGGAAGATTAGTCAGTGCTTATCCTAGAAAGCAAATAACCTCATTGAATGATTATTGTCTGTAGATCCTACAAGTTCAGGTTATTAGAAAGTAGGTGATGGAATGGCGAATAAAGAAATGTTATTTTCAGTGTGAGGGGTAACTTGGGAACAGTGTGAAGCTGATCCCCTGGCATACTCTGGGGAAACGCCTGGTAGACTGGCTTGGCTAGAGTTAAAACCAAGACTGGTCTGGTTAAGGAGGAGTGAAAAATAATGTTGGATTTTGCGTTATCAGATTAATGAGGAAGAGACCTTTTGGGGGGTATTTGTGTGCGCACAGTATGTTGCTCTCAAGCGCGATTGTTACAGTCTGAGTTTAGAAGGCAATTTTCTGTTGCGTAGTAGATTCATGTTCTGGTAATTAGATTTAGGATGATTTGAGTATTGGCGAGTCATTTAACCTCTCTCTGAGATTGTTTCTTCATCTAAAATTAGTATCATAAAATTAGTATTATTTATAACCCGCATAGGTTTTCTATGCAGCTACTGATTGTCCCTCATACAATGTTGAGACAATTAAAAAGAGCATTTGTGAAGTATCTGCCATTGTATTCAGCACATATTAGTAGTAAATAAATTCAGATACACGTATAAGAGCTCATTTACTCATGGGAATAATCCAGATTTGAGCTCCACTGTATGGAATAGCATATATTGAATGACGTATTGATTGAAGTTTTTCTGCAACATTAAAGGATGGGCTGGGGACGCAGCTCAGTGGGACAGTACCTGCCTGGCAAGCGTAAGGTTGTGAGTTCAATCCCTGGTACAAAGAAAAAAAAAAAAGATGATACAGCAAGAGATATAGCAATTTCCTTTCCTGATCTGGCCCTTGGTAAAAAGTTAATCTTTCTAACTTGCAAAAAGGGGATTTAAAAAAAAAATTGTGGTCAAATTCTGGCCATGGAAAAATAACTGTTAAGTACTTTAAGGTACACAATTCAGTGAGATTTAGTCTGTTATCAGTGTTGTACAGCTCTCCCATCTAGGTCTGAAACATTTTCATCACCCCAAAAGGAAACACTGTATGCATTAAGGCAATTACTCTGCATCCCTTCTCCTGGCCACCACCACTCTGTTTCTTTCCCTATGAATTTACCTATTCTACATGTTTGTGCCTGGTTTCTTTTACTTACCTAGGTGTTCGTATATAAGATTTATCCATATTGAAGTGTGTACCAGAATTTCAGTCTTTCTTATGACCAAATAATACTCTTATTATATGTATATACCACATTTTGCTTATCTCTTCATCTACTAATGGATATTTGAATTGTTTCTACTTTTTGGCTATTGTCTGCAGTATTGCTACAACTGTTTATGTATGTTTCTGTTTGAATACCTTTTTTTGGTTCTTTGAGGCATACCTAGGAGTAGAATTGCCAAATTGTATGATAATAATTCCATGTTTATCTTTTTAAGGGACCGCCAAGTAGTTTTCCTCTCTTGGGTATACCATTTTAAGTATACCATCTTCACCAACACATGTTATTTTCCTTTTTTGAAAATCATGGCCAACTTCGTTTATCATTATACTCTTAATTTGCATTTCTCTAATGATATTAATGTTTTTATGTACTTGTTAGCTACTGGTATGTCCTGTTTGAGTAAATGTCTATTCAAGTTTTTTTGCCTATTTTAAATTGGATTTTTTAATTGTTGAGTTCTAAGAATTCTTTATAAATTTTGGATTCTGGACCTTTATTATGATTTGCAAACACTTTCCCCATTTTATTGGTTATCTTTTCACTTTCTTGATAGTCCTTTGAGGTACAAAAATTTTTAGTTTAGATACAATCCAAGTAAGAGAACTGAGACAGTAGAAGTTCACTAGCCTCTGGTAGGTGACAGAGAGGATTCGAACTTGAACTTGAGCCCCACCTATATAATGTCATTAACCACTCTTCAGAGTGCCTTTGTGTTAAAAATATAACCAAAGCCTAAACCTTTCCACTAGGGGGTCTCAATGACCCTGTAATGCAGAAGTGGTAACCTTTGTTGCCATTCAGAATTTCAACTCAGAGACCTTTAGATTTTATCCTTACAATTTGAGAATCTGCAAGAAAGCTACAAACCATTTTTGAGTCTACTAATCATGCCTAGGCATGAGAATTAATGGACTTTTAATTCTTATACAAAGGTTTGCATGTTTAAAGAGGACGTGGCATTAGCTGAAATGAATCATTATTTGGAAAGGTCTTCATTTAACCAAGTAACATGAAAAATCCAGCAGCAGATATTTTTGAGTTCTAGAGCCACCAAAAGGAACCATAGAGCCTGGCCTGGAAGTAGGGAATTCATGTCTTGAGCAGATTCTGCTGTTGACAGCTTTTTATTTGTCTCTGGTTTGAACCTGCGGGTGCTTTCAATGTGTATTAGTTTGTGTTAATTGTTCAAGTGTCAAGCCGTTAACTCTGCAGTTTCTGGTTGGGTCAGGAGAAGGTAGTGTGAAGGGTGAGCACAGGTTGCTCAGGGGAACCTGAAAGGACTGAGTGGCATGAAGGGGACTCTGGATTGGGGAAAGAAAGGCTTTTGTAAACTGGGCATTTTCTTTCTGTGATCACTTATGGTCTTACAGAAAGAAGTGTACATACATCCCCAGTCCATGAGGTTGTGGGAAATGTCTGGGTCTATACATGAACTTACATTTAAAATTATTTTTTATTGAAATAGGGGAACAAGTTATAGTTGCCTTTTCTTATTTTGCATTGCTTCACTGTTTCTCTTTAATAAAAATGCAGGAAGTTGCTGCTGTTTTATTAACTTGCACCCTGCATTCTTTTCTTCTTTGTTCTTTGTTAAATATGAGCTGGCATGTGTTAGACTGGGTTAGCATTTGCTCTTAGGGACTTCAGTGGTTTCTAAATTCAGCACAGCTAAGCCTGTAGACTGTTTGCTTGAATCAATCGAGATTGCTATTTTTAGCAACAAAAGGGAATTGAAATAGCAATTTTCTTCCATGTAATAGATCCCCAAGAGGAATACTGATGCAAGCTTTCTGTCATTTTTCTATTCCTCCACCTTCCCTCCAAGGGCTCAGAGGAAAGGCAGCTGTCATGGTTTGCAGCAGTATTAATCTTTAGTCAATTGAGTGTTTTTTGCATTCAGGTGTTCGGGGGAAAAAAGGGTCAGAGAAGGAAACTGCTTGGAATAACTAAGCCCTTATGCATGTGTTCTGCAGTCAGAATTTGGTGGGTAGTGGCAGGGAATAGACAGAAGAGCTAAAAATAGTGTGTTTGCTTCCAGTGTTCCTCTAGTCTATTTTTGATATTTGATTTTGATAAGGTTGATTGGGTTCTTAAAATATCTGTTCCTAGCAAGTTGAGGACAAAAAAGAGTAGAATATTTTTAACCTATCCAAACTAAAGTATTTTTGTTGACTGTATAAAATCTGGAAGTGGCGTCCTGGTCAGTTGCCAGTATTTTTACATAATCTCTAACAAACTAGACACTTCTGGATGCCAAGTTGGGATATTCTTTATAGCTGTCAGTTTCCATCTTCTCAAAGGCTTGCAAATTTGGATTCTGGTGTTATATTTATCTGTGAAGACATAAGCCTTTTATAAAAAAACCCTTTTCCCTCTCTCTTCTTTCCTCCACTACCTCAGTGCTACCCGAGGCCATTCTATGACTGCCCCAACTCTCAAGGTAATGGCTGTTGCTGTTTTCTGCATACTGTTGAAAGCTACCTTAACTTACCCACTTACTCCATAGCAAAATGTGATTTGAGGACACCTACTATTAACTGAAGAAGTAAATCTTAATGACATAAAAATAGTGAATTGTCACTACTTGGGTAATTTAGCTTCCCTTACTAAACCGTAGTGGTTAGGGCCAGGGATATAGCCCAGTGGCATAATTATCTGCCTGGCAAGCATAACAAGCATAAGGTCTTGAGTTTGAGTCCCAGTACCCAAAAAAGAAAAAAAGAATCTTTATTAAACTGTAGTGGTTAATCTCCGTTTTACTTAATCCAGCCCTGGACGGTTTCACTTCATACCACCCTATCACGTAATGAGCAAAGTAGTTCTCTCCAACTTTGAAAGTCAGTTCATTTCAAGGATATGCAAGGAATCCCTTGAAAGTATCTATCTATAGGTTCATCATAAACAGGTTAAATTTCTCTCACATTTTTGAAAATCTCATTTTAGATCATTGATTCTGGCTTAGTCTCAAGAAGGGCTGAAGAATATATATATATATATATATATATTCATATATATATATGATAAAGCAGTGAGCAGCATTGTAAGAGGCAATTTTTCCATTCATCATCTTTCATTCACTCACCCTTTCATTCAGCAAAGCCTCGTTAGTCATCTGCTTTTTACTAGGCACTGTCCTAGCAGTCAGACTGTGGCAGCTCCACATACCCTGGTCCTGTGGGAGCCAGTGTGATGAACCCATGAAGAGAAGTACAGAGTCCCGGACAAGTAGAGCTGTGAGGTCCCAAGTTAGTCTAGCAGTCAAGGAAGGGAATAATGAATGGGAAAGATGTTCAGGGAAAATCTCACAGACACAAGGAAACATTAGTAGGAGCACATCTCTATTTGCTTGCTCTAACAGAATACTGTGGATTGGGTCATTTATAAAGACATTTATAAAGAAGTTTATCTTCTCACAATGCTGGATACTGGTGAGTTCAGATCAAGGTGCCAGCAGATTCTCTTACCTTGAGAGGGCAGCTCCTATTTCCAAGATGGCGACTGGTTGCTGCATCCCTGGAAATCGGTGTCCTCACGTGACAGAAGACAGAAGGCCTTCTAGCTGCACGAACACTGCACGCTGTGTGAAACTTGTTTTATAAGGGCCTTAATCCCATGCACAAGGAGGAGCTTTTATGGCCTAGATACTTCTTAAAGGCCTTACCTTTTGTATGTGTGCATGTGTGTTATTGAGGATTGAACCGAGAGCCTTCACACTGAACTCCATCCTCAGCTCTTTTTAGTTTGAGATAGGGTCTTGCTAAATTGTCCAGGCCAGGCTTGAACTTGCGTTCTTCCTGCCTCTCTCAGCTTCCCTGTGTGCTGAGAACACAAGTATGCACCACCCCCCAGGTCTAGGCCTTTTTTTTTCTCCCTTGGGCCTTTTCTTATCATGTTGGTCACTGAGTTTCAGCACCCAAGTTATGGGAAGGGAAAAAACCCTGGAAGAGTGTATATGTGGATAAAAGGAACATTTATGAAGAGAGAGAGTGTGTTACATTGGAGGAGCAGGAATCATTTCAGCATAACTGAGGCAGAAGGTGGTATGAGGCAAGATCACCTTATAAAAGACATTGTGCAGAAAAGGGTACTGGGAAGCTACTACAAGTTTTAGGCAGGGAAATGATCAGAGTAGCACTTTGCAGTGCTCTCTGTGCATCCCTGGAAATGGCTACCATGTGGAGAATGGATTGGAGAAGCATGAGGATGGGATCAGGAAAGCAGATTAGAAGGTTTTTGCACTAATTCTTGTGGGAGTTGAATGATGGGGGCTTCAGGTGGTGGCAGGAGAAGAAGCGAATGGGTTGGTGTTTTGGGTTCTATGTAATATGCAATAAGGAAACACTGTCACTTCTAGGGAACGCCTTAGATCCACTGCGTAGAGGATGAATGGAGTGAGAAGGGACTGAAAACTTCATTGCACAAGTCGTTATGTGTAGAGGTGACAGCTTAGATTGGGGTGGTAGTTGTGAGAATTAACTAGATCATACTGTGTCTGTGATGTATCTTGACTGAATATTCTTATAATGATGCTGTTCTGTTTTCATGATTTACTGATGTTTTTACTCTTGCTTTTATGGGCAATAGAAGTTTATTTTTCACTCACTTTAAAGACCATAGCTTTTGTGTATATTTGATTCTCTGTAATAATCAATAAAAAAAAAGGAAATGATTAAAGTGGCATGATAATTCAGTGGTGTCACCAGGGATCTTGATCCTGTGTGTGGATTCTACCCTTAAAGATGCTTCATGGTTCAGGAGATTGCTGGGGCTACAGCTATCGCTTCTAAATTGGCTGGATGAAGGAGAAAAGAGGCCTTTCTTTGCAGTCAGCTGCCTTTCAAAAGCTGCCCTTTTAAAGTTCTTTACAGCACTGATTGCAACTTTTTCCCAGAATTTATTCTGATAGCCACACCTAGCTGCTTTGGAAGTTGGAAAATAGAGATTCCCAAAAATGAAAATTCTAAGACACAATATGCTGGGCTGAAATCATTTTCTTTTCCAAAGAAGAGAGGAAAGGGAGGTTATTCAGGAAGGCAACTAGCAGGCTCTGACAGAGATGTGTATTTGATACTTGATGTGGGGTTGCTAGGGGTAGTTTTTGTATTTTAGTGTTGCTATGAATTCTTAAGTTTTTTTCACTGAAGAAACTACAGAAATGACATAGTACTTCTAATCTGGATGACTTGGAAGATGGTCTTCGTTTCATTTGATTTTATTGAAAGTTGGTCTATTAGGGCAGAAATGCCCTAATCACTGTTTACCAAGAGGTAATCTTAGTTACTACACTGATGAATTTTTTTATACCTGTCTATCTTATTTGTCCATCTATCCATCCATGCATCCATATCTGAACTTTAACAGATGACTTGGTTATGTTGGTATGTTACTGCAAATACATTATCATGTGGCTTGGACCTCTCAATTTCTCTTTGTCTCTCTCAATCTCTGTCTCTCTACATATTTTTAACAGTGTTTTATTTGAAACTGTTACTCTTTTACTGGAATCAAATAAATAGTATTAGTTATCAAATTTTTTATTGTATTTGGAAAAGAATGACCTGTTTTAGGCAAATATTGAGTGACCTTGGGAAATTGGGGTACATGAAGTTTGCTGGCTCAGTTTGTACTATTGCTGTGTTTATAATAGGAAAGGATCTCTTTGAAAAGGCAATGTACCTGGTTAAAAAATGCAAATGGTAAAAAAGAATAAAACAATCTTGTTTCTTTCTCTAATCTTCTAGAAGCAACCAGCAACACAGTTTTGATTTAGGATTGGTAAGCTTTGGTTAGCTTCCTAAACTTGATGAAGTATTGACTCCCCAGGTAGTATCATTTTCATAGAGAAAAATCACACTATTATTTTGGAAAACTAATAAAAGTTAGCTGGGCATATTGGTGCATGCGTATAATCCCAGCATTCGGGAAGCTGAGGCAAGAGGACTGCTGTGAATTTGAGGTCAGCCTGGCCTACAAAGTGAGTTCAAGACCAGCCTGAACTGCATAGTGAGATTCTGTTTCAAAACAACAAACAAACAACACTAAAAATATTATTGAAGTTGATTGAGAGATTTTCTGTCCAACAATAGCTACTATCTACCACTATTGATCGAAGATAACATAGCTTTAAAGCAAAGAATATGTCTTTAAAAGCAGAAATAGGATGATTTTTATTTTCCTACACCATTGCCTGTTTTAAATAAATTTAATTTTTCCCACACTCATAAACTTTTTTCTTTTTATAATTGCCTAAGGTTGACTTTGTTAATTTTTTTGTGTGTGTGCCAGGGATCGAACTCATAACTGCACACTTGCCAGGCAGGTGCTTATGCCGCTGAGCTAAATCCCTGGCCTGTTATGTTTCTACATTACTGCCAGTAATGGGGAAATGATTCTTGTTCCTTGATGCCTGGCCATTGTAAGAACAACCCATACAGTTACCTTTTTTTTTTTTTTTTTAATATCCCAACTGATTTCCTTTTGAATCATAGAAACAGTAACAAAACCTAGCACTAGTTGAGAGTGAAGTAGACTTTTATTCTTATCCAAGAGAAAGAGAAGTGGGAGATAAACTTACAAATCATTAACCTATTTGAAGCTGAAACATTATAGATATAAAGTTAAAGGAATGAGGGGCAAGGGTAGATCAATAAAGTAGAAGAATACTTGTCTTTCTGGGGAATGGGCCGAGACTTTCTACAGTTTGGGAATCAACTCTTCACTGCTTTTATAGTTCTTTCTTGTCATTGTCATGGCAGTTGTCAACTGTCATGACCGTGGGAGGTGTGTCACTTAGCGTGCAGATGGGATTTTTTTTTTAGTCAGGGTAGAGGGGTCTAGTGGCCACTCTGGCAGCCGTCTCCGATCCAGGTAGTGGTCAGCCTGTCCGAAGAGAGACTCTAGCCTACACTGCTATTCTCAAAGAGGAGAAGCAAGATTAAGGAAGGCTAGAAACTAGCCAGGTAATATAGACACTACTATAGAGGGAGTGAAGAGAAGCTCTGGGTTTTCAGGTGTTTTGTTTGTTTGTTTTTGTTCCCATATATCATTTTTTTATTCTTTCTTTTCTTAGAAAAAAACTTACTTGTCAGGCAATATTTGAGTTATATGTAGCTGTGCAGCATTATTGGCTTGAGATGTTTTATAAAATTGGAAAAATGATGTTTTTATGTAAAAATACCACAAGATAAATGTTTAATATTTATGTAATTCAAAAATCATTGTTGCTACCAACTATTTTAAATCCCAATTGTGAAATAAATGATTTATAAGATATAAAGTACTCAAAGTGGATCTTATATATCACCATATTCTCCATAATCATGCCTATAATAATTTTGAGACAAAGAGAGACAGAGCGAGCTTCCTTAGTGAGTACTGCCGATCAAACCCAGCGTGCTGGGGTCTCACACATGCCTGGCAGTGGCCCTACCACTGAACCAGACCCCCAGCCCAGCATGATTTCAAACTGATAGTTACTACTAGATGATAGGCAAAACAGTCTTGCTGTGAGCATAAAGCCAAGTCTCTGCAAAGTCTGTCTATTTCCTCATTCTCAACCAAACTTAGTAAACTCTACTTTAGTGTAATGTGTTTTCAGATGACCCTTGGATGCATCTGGCCTTTGGCCTTTTGGAAACCCACCCTAAAAATTAGAAGAATGTGAAACAGAAAATTAGAAGAATGTATTTGGGTGAGCCTAGGGACCATCTGTCATCCTTCATCTGCACTCACAGCAAATGAAGTAAAGGAGTGGTACCTGACTTCACTAGAGCAGTCACCCATGTGCTGATAGAGGGGCCACCTTGGGGAGGTACGCATGTTCGTCCCTTGGGTCTCAGTACAGCGCAGGCACTGGATGTGTCAGATACTTCGGGGCTGGGCATGAACCAGATGTGTTAGAGACTCGGAAGTTGGACAGAATGGGGGAGTGTACTTCTCACTAGTATTTTAATGCCTCTAAGATAAGATAGGCCAATCAAGAAGGAGCTTGTGAGAGGAAGCAGAGTGTAAGGAGAAAAAATGTAAATATGTAGACAAACTATAATTAATAACCTCCAGTAAGAGAAGGTAGTGGATATGTAATATGAACAGCATGGTAAGAGACATAAAGCATCACAATAGAGACAAGTTCTTCAAGATTGAAAATTGACAACCTAAATTTAAAAATCAATAGAAGAACTTCAAGATTAGGTTGAAAAGATTTATAGGAAAATAGAACCAAAAAAAAAAAGAGAGAGAGAGAGAGAATTAAGATTAATTGAGAAGAATTTAAGTCCAAATTCTGATTAGTAGATTCTAGAAAGAGGGAAGTCTGAGGAAGATATCAAAGAATTAACATAGAAATTTCCTAGACTTGAAGGTCATGAATTCTGAGGCCCATAGGTGGTGCCTCACACCAATGAATGGAAAAACACCTACTCTGATATATACTATCATGACAGTCTTAGAGTAATGGCAAAGCAGGTTCCTTATAGTCTGAAATAAGAATGGTGAAACATGCTTTAAACAATACCCATGCTAGAAGATAATAGGGAGTTTTCTAAAAAAATTTTTGTTAAAAATGATTTCCTGCTTAGAACTCTATACCCAGTCATACTATGATGTGTGAGGTTTGAATATAGACTTTAGAAAAATAGATATGCAAGGTAAAAAATTGTCTCACACTGTGACATAAAGAGATATGATGACTAAATACAATATAATGATCCTGGATGCAATCCTAGAACAGAAAAAAGGCTTTCAATAATGACTAAGAAAATCTGAGTAAGGCAAGGGCTTTAGTTGTTTCAGTATTGGTTCATGAATTAGGACAAATGTACCAGAGTTACGTCAGATGTTAGTAACAGGAGAAACTGCACTTGGGGTGCTGGTAATAACCATCATAGCTTCATTTTCTTTCTTTCTTTCTTTTTTTCTTTCTTTCTTTCTTTCAAAAAGTGTCATAAAAGTTAAAATTTATTTTAAAAATTATTTACAAAAATGTATCTTTGTGCATTTTGGGGTAGCTATAGGCAGATGTATTGCACCATATCGAGGAAATGAAACAAGATCTAGAAAAACTATGTCTTCAACAAGGGAGAGAGGCCAAGAGATATGTAGAGATGATGTTCTGGGAGACTGGAAGAGTAGGCATTCTAAGTGGGAGCAGAATAAAAGCTGGAGGTCTCTGGGAAGACGAACTCTAAGAAAAGGAATGAGTCGATTGTGTGAAAAATTGTACTGAGAGGTTGTTAGAGGATGGGGAAATATTCTGTGCAAATGGAAGAGTAAGTTATATGTCAGGGAAGACATAAAGTTAACTGGAAATGAAACCATAATTATCATCTACTGTTTGGCTCAATAGTGAATAATATATTTAGCCACAATAATTGTATTACAAAGCATTTGAGTAGGTTTCGTCCCTGGATTGTGAGTGGGAGAGTAAATCCTTGGACTTTCCTGAACAATAGGAGGGTCTTTGCTGAGAGGACTTACGGTAGAACACGATGGGGAACGGTCATCCTAGAAAACAGAAAGATACGTGGTTAGAGGTGGAGGCTTTGATAGCAGCCTCTTCCCAACGTCTCGAAGGGGCGAAGTTCTCTCATGTAGCCCATGATTCATTCCATCCTAGCTTTGTAATGAAACCTGATTACAACTCTGGAGGCTAAGGCTGGGTGGAGTTTCCTGGTTGGTGAAGATAGCCATGTCCTAGGAAGGTCATGTGCCTGTCCTGGTTCCAGGCCCAAGGGAGGAGGCACAGAAGCTTTGCTTTAGCCTATGTATCTCTTCATGTGGTTGCTCTTGATTTGTGTTCTCTATAATAAAATTAACCAGAAGTTATCATGAGTTCTGTAAGTTGTTCTAGTGAATTATCAAGCCTAAGAGGCTTGTGTGAAAACCCCCAAGCTTCTAGCCAGTTAGTCAGAAGTGTAGGCAGCCTGGGGACCTCGGAACTGGGCATCTGAAGTGAGGGCAGTCTAGTTAGAGACCATGCTGGAAACTTGTGGGATCTCTGCTCTCTTGATGGTTAATGTCAGAATTGATTTATAGTATTGTATAGTATAGTTTATAGTATTGTATAGTATAGTTCTGACTGTTGACAGAATGTTGTGATACAACTTCATTGGGAGGATGGGGAAGAAGAAGGGGGAGTAGAAATTCTCATTAACGGTGAGTCAATAAGTCACGAAGAGTTGATCAATCAGGAGGTAACAGTGTAAGTACAAGATTCAGAACATAGATGCAGACAGAAGGAAAAACAAAAATAGTTGCTTCTGGAGTTGGACTAGGAGGGCACAGAAAGCCAGAATCAGTGCTGTTTTTCAGTTTAAGCCTTTTCCAGCTCCTTCATTTTTCTAACTATGCATGTGTTACTTTCATATTATAACACTGGTTTTTTAAAAGAGAGAACTTGATTATAGGTTCACAGTAGTTCATGAGGAAATAGATTTGGACGCTGGGATGCGTATAGATGGGGTGTACTGAGGATGGTCTTGGGGATAATACCTGTAAGAAACTGAGGGGAGCAGAGCTGAGTAGAGGGAGAAACAAAATTGCTACAGGTGTGGCAGGGGTCATAGTTGATGCCACTGGAAGCTTTGAACCTGGGTTGGTCCATCAGAAAAGCCTAAGTGAAGGTAGGGAGGCTACCCCGTGTCCACGAGTGTATGCCAGTCATTAGACTCATGCTACCAAGGGCGGTAAAGCAGCTCCCTGTGGCTGAGGGCAGTTGTGGGAGATACTCAGTCACGAGGTGAGCAAGAGAGGACTTAGTACTTCAGTGCTGTAAGGGAAGATCTGGCTGGCTGTGTCAGCTTTCTGTTATTGTAACAAAAAACCCAAGGTAATAACTTAAAAGGAGGAAAGTAAATTTTGGCTTATGGTTTTGGAGGTTCCACTCCATCATCAGGTGGACTCCTTGCTCTAGGCCTGTGGCGGGAGGGCAGTGCTTCAGGGAGGGGCGCCTGGCAGAGCAGACCTGCTCATATCATGCTCAGATGTAAGGAAGAGAGAGTGGCTGTTGTCCTGCTACTGTGGCTCCTCCAGCTTTCCCCTGCCTCCACGAGCAAAAGATTCCCACTACACCTTGAATACATGAGCCTTTGGAGGGCATCCCAGATCCGAACTGTAACCAGTTTACTAATACTTTCTACTTCTAATTCCAAAAGACTGGAGAATCAGAAGAGGATATCTATTAGGCAAGTTTTAGATCCTCCAGGCCTGCCAGACTGTGGGCTGTTAAGGACTGGTTTTAGTTTCAAAATGTGCTATACCGCTGTAGGTCAGCCTGGGATTGACAATTTTGTAAACAGACACTCATAGTGGAAATTCTGTATTCTTTTGAAATGTATTGCAGCCAGAAATCACAGATACAGAATATTGAATGACTGTACTGTAGTTTAATTCTTGAGCATTTTCTCGTTAAGGGATTTTAAGCCCCTAAAGTGAGAAATGTAATATTGCCGTCAGTTCATTGCTGTAAATATATATGCAGTTTGCTCGCTCCCATTGTAAGCTTAAACAGAATAATCTAGTTACACAAGACTTTGTAAATAGACTTTGTAAATAGTGGTTTTTAGTGCAGAAGAATGTAAGACATTGTACTTAGAAAGCAAAGACCTTTGAGAGGCCAGATTTGGAAAGCAGCCTTAAATCTTGTGTGTTTTTGCAGTTGAAAAGACTAACCTAACTGCAGAGCATCTTGCATTCAGCAGATGTTCACTGAGCACTCCTGCCTTGTGCACATCCCACAGCAAGGAACCTAGAATCTGGTGGAAGAGTAAAGCCATGTAGATGTAAGGAGCTGCTGTTCAAGATGGAGCGGTAGTGTGCTGTAAGATGTAAGACTGTGTAAAGCACTTGTGGGTTATGAGAGAAGAGAAAGGTTTGCGTCTGAGTGGAGCTGTCAGGAGCAGAGGAGGTGGAGGAGCTTGAACAAGGCCTTGAAAGGAATTAGGAGGGCAGGAATTAGGTTCTGAGATCTTGGAGAAAACAGAGAAGCTTATCAGAGAGAGACAGGCAAACTTCCTTCACTTGTGAAGCATTAGTGAGTCGGTAAGAGGGCACAGTATAAAATTTGCATCCCTGCACCTCCAGAAACACTAACATGGTGAAACATTACAGAAAGAACTATTAGAGCAATCACGAGGGTGGAGAAGCCTTTGTAGGATGCTGAATTTTATATAGCTCACTCTTACAGTTTACATCTTTAATAATGTTTCTCATAAGCAAAATGACAATGATTAGGACACATGGGTTACCTTTGCAAATGCTGGAGAACCTTTTTTTTTTTTTAAACTGATAAAGATGAAAAGTCTAACCACTTATTTTGTAATCCTGTACAAACTATATATCATGGTAACCAATTAACAAAAATAAATTATGTATGGAAATATTCCAGCTAATAGATAAAGATGAATGATTGAATTCAAGTGTCACCATTTTGGAATCCCTAATGAAATAATGGATCTCAGCAGTAATCATGAGCGGCTGCTAATATAACAAAAACAAATGAATGTTTATATAAATAAGCAGTATCACCGAAGCATTCTTACCCCCCCAAATATCAAAGCTGAAATTGATCAAGTATCATTATCCAAGTATTTGGTGACAGAGGAATATGTTACATTTTATCAGCAGAATGCAGTCAACTAAAAGCCAGTACAAAACTATCACCCAGTATCTTCAACAAATAAACTGAGTGAGAAAGGAAGGTAGAGGAAAAAAGAGGCAAAGGATGTCTTATTTTTCTTATTGCCGAGACAAAATACCTGACACTCAAAGTGAAAAAGCGGAAAGGTTTATCTAGCTCACAGTTTTTAGAGGTTTCAGTCTATAATCGACTGGTTCCAAGCCAGGGTGGCATGGCAGTGGGGCATCACAGAGGAGAACCAGTGCATGGCAGGCAGAAGGTACAAAACAAGTAAGGGGGCTTCGTGTTGCATCTTTCTGCCCCTTTTGTCCTACCCAAGCTACTCCCGGTGTGTAGCACTCACACCCTTAATCCTGTTGCCCTTGAGCTTAGCACTGCACCATGAATCAGTCCCAGCATCACATACTGTAGATCCAGCCACCTCTAAAAGCCCCAGCTAAGGCTGCCTGAGGCTTTGGGAATACACATAGACCCAACCCATAACAGAGGGAGAAGAGAGGAGGAGGGAAGGGAAGGGAAGGGCTTGTGGTGAGGTGATTAGATAGAACTGACGGATTTCACGATTCAGTAGACCTGTTAACTAATTTGAAATATGGAATTTATTGGTTCCTGATACAAATAAGTGATTAGAAGCTTTTTGAAACATTTGGGGAAATTTATGCTGATTAGATATTGATTACTATTTACAATTTTAGGAATATGTATGATAATGTGTTTATTTTTGATAGCAGATGCATACCGAAATATTTATGGGTAAAATAATATGATGTTTGAGATTCACTTCAAAATAATGTGAAGTGGGCGGAGGCAGGGGGCATAGATGAAGCAAGATTAATCTCGAATTGATCCTTGGAGAAGCTGGACTGTGGGTATGTGGGGATTTGTTCTCTGAATTGTTTTGATTTTCTCTCCTTCCTGGCCTCCAGCATCTTTCGCATAAAGTTCTCCAGGCTGTCTTGAACTTACTAGGTATCTAGGCTGGCCTTGAATTCGCCATGTCCCTGCCTCAGCCTCCCTAGTGTTGGTATTACAGATCTGGTCCACCACACCTGACTTTTTAATTCTAAAAAGGTTTTTTTGTTTGTTTATTTGTTTTTAATTCTGGAAAGATGATGGCTGAGCTGGAACATGATGAAAGCCTATGAGATACTGAAAGCTTTGACTAGGAAGAATAGGGATGTGTTTGGCATATATGTGAATAAACAGTGTAATTTGACAGAATTGGTTTTTGGACAAACACAAGGAATCACACAAGTTACACTGTAACTGGTTTTCCATGATCTGTAAATGATACAAGTTAGGGGCATTCCTAATCTTTTGAAGCAAGCATCTGTGCTCTGAATTTGTAACACATTTGATTCCAGTACTCCAGGGATAAGATACTATGGTGTAGCCTGACCCAAGATAATTTCTAAATGTTTCTGCTACATGAAGTTTTTGAGGTTATAAGAAATATACTTTCCCAAGCTGGGTGTAGTGGTGCATGCCTGTAATCTTAGAACTCAGGAGGCTGAGGATCCTTGAGAATTCAAGATCAGCCTGAGTTACAAAGTGAGCTCAAGGCTAGCCTGAACTGCGTAATGAGCCCCTGTCTCATAAAACAAAACCAAACCATACTTCCCCTTAGGAAAATTAAATCATATTCAATTTTTTTTACTATTAATTTTTAAAAATTAGTTCACTAAGATGTAGCATAGCAAGTGTGTATTTAAGTATACAATAAATTTACACAGAGATAAATATACAAGATAAATAATACTTTTTATATTGCTGAAGTTTCCCTTGTACTCCTTCTTTGTCATCTGCGTCCATCCCAGAGCAAACCAATCTGACTTCTGTCGCCATAGAGAGGTTCACCCTTTCTTGAACTTCATACATGTAATCATTGTACAACTTTGTGTCACACTTTTCCACCCAGCATAGCGTCTCAGATTCATTCATACTTTCTACATATTAGTATCTCTTTTCTTGTTGCTGTTAGGTGTATATTATGACTTTACCTCAGTTTCCTTATTCATTCTCCTGTAGTTAATACTTGAGTATGTTTGCCAAGTATGCATAAGTAAAGCTCCCCTGAACATTGTTTTGGTGGCCACAGTTATTTCTGTCTCTTCAGAATAGCTGGGCCACAGGGTGAGCATGTCTTTTTTTTTTTTTGCAGCAGAAGTGGTACTGGGAATTGAACTCAGGACCTCACACTTGTCAGGCAGGCACTGTGTCACTGAGCTATTTCTCTGAACCCTGAGCATATCTTTAGTCCTGGACATAGTGTCAAATAGTTTCCCAAAATGATCGTATTGATTTACTGTACCACCAACAGTATATGAGAATTCCAGTTGCTTTTCATCCTTGTCCATACTTGATATTGCAACCTTTTTAATGTCAGCTGTTGTGAGGGGTACTTGACCACACATGGGAACAACTGGTCTTGCCCTTTTATTTGTTATTTGGTGCCAGGGATAGAGCCCAGGCTTCATGTGTGCTAAGCACACCCCCTGCCACTGGCTCTTTCACATCCAAGTATTGTTACAGGTTTTTTTTTTGTAATGTGTATTTAATTGGCAGGTTTTAGCTAAAAACAATTCTTCATTGTTTTTAAACTAACCTATTACTATTTTTTCCTTTCTCAGTTGTCACAGGTAGCACTGATGGAATTGGAAAATCATACGCAGAACAGGTAGGTGATTTTTAAGATCTTGCCTTTTGTTATGCTTAAAAGTGGACTAAACTTTTTTTTTTTTTTTTTTTTGCTGCCTCTGGCATGGAACTCACAACCTCACGTTTACAGAGTGGGGCCTTAGCCAACTGAGCTAAAGCGGGGAGCTGGACTAATCTCTTACAGCAGTTCTGATTTTTGAAGTCAAAATCAGAAATATAGTGTACAGCAGTGTTTTAGAGAAAAATCTGTCTGGTGAGAAATACCAAGTTTGTGTATCTAAACAAGAAATTTTAAAGCAAACATCCACAGATTAAGAAAGGATAAAGCTCTCTATACTGGTTTGTTAGAATTGTGAGAAATTTAGTATAACTTTATTTTTTATTGTTTAATTGCAGACAGTCTTGAGTTTTTAAAATCCAAAAGATAGACATAGTGTTATAGGCAGTCAGATATCTAGAGTGGTTTGTAGTGAAATTCTCACAAGGACTGAAGTTAATAGATACTGGCAGACTCAGGCAAAGGCTGAAGTCCTCTGTACTTCAGTTAAAAGCTAAGAAAGAGAAATAGTTTCAAGATTGTTGTACAAAGCAGGAACCTTGGTGGTTCTCTTTGGGTAAGCTTCCCTGTTGTGTCTGTCTGCAAAGGTGTTACCCAGTTCTCGTGAAGGTGCTGGCAGATGCATTGAATTCCTGATTTATTCTTATCAAAGTTGTCTTCTTTTTCTTTCAATCAGTTTTTGGTCTTTTCAGCTTTTTATTTTGAAGAATTTCAAAACTGCAGGAAAGTTGCAAGAACAATACAATGAACACTGTACACCCTTCCCCTGGGTTCACTCACATTTTGTCATCTTTATTTTATTGCCATTATTGTGATTATCATTATTATTGTTATTTGGCTGGACCATTTGTAAATGAGTTACAGACATCATTTCACTGTACCCCTAAATATTTCAGGATGCATCTTGTAAGATCTAAAACATTCACCTTCATGCTGCAATGCAGTGCTCACACAAAAAGTTTAATTTGGCAACCCACATGCAAGTGCCCCAGTTACATCCTTTGTAGTTGTTTTTCTTTGTTCCAAGATCCATGTAAAGACTGTGCATTATGTTTGGTATCATATCTCCTGGACTTCATTAATCTTGAAGAATTCCTTACCAGTTTTTTTTTTCTTTTATAGCAATGACACTTTTGGAAAACACTTAGTTGATTGTTTTACATACAAATTTAAATTTGATGGTTTTAGAAGCTGGGCGTGGTAATGCACACCTGTAATCCCAGCACTTGAGAGGCTGAGGCAGGAGGATCATTGTGTTTGAGGCCAATCTGGGCTACATACTGAGTTCAAGGCCAACCTGCACTATACAATGAGACCGTGCCTCCAAGAAAAAAAAAGTAATAAATAACTAAGTAAATGAACAAATAAACTTGATGGTTTTCTCACGATTAGTTTCAGGATAAATATTTTTTAGCAAGGATGCTGTGCAACTGGTATTTATCCTTCTGAGTTAACTTGTCAGTAGGTACTGAGTCCATTTGTTCCATTATTGATTATGTTAAACAATTTATTAAGATTGTATCTAGTGTAATTCTCCATTATAAAGGTGATAAGGAATATGTGGGATGATGCTTTGAGACTATAAATACCCTATTTCTTTTGTCTAGTGGTTTTAGGAGCCATTGATGATTTTTTCTAATTATCACTACAGTCATTTGAAATGGTGATTTTTCTAGATGTCTCCTGCATTTATTAGATTGTGTTTTTCTGTAAATTAGGGCTTTTCCTTATTCGTCCTACCCTGTTAAGTGTTTTTTTTTAAACTATCAATATGGGCTAATGGATTCTTCAGTGGTTTTATAGCAGATTAATTTACCAATTACCAGCCTTTGTTATTTTTATTAAGAATGTTTTTCCATAGCTTCATTTGCAGTACCACTCATTACTTAATAAGAGCTGACTTTAGGATTTAGGCTTGGAATATTACTTTACTAAATCACTTACAGCTCACAGCACCAAATTTATTGCTCATTTGTAAATTGTGTGGAACAGTTCACTAAGTTTTGTGCAAACGTTTCTCTCGCCCTGTGTTTATGTTTCCCTGGGGTACCAATACATTTTTGTAAAGTTTTTTTCATTCTGTACAACACTTAAACATTGGGTAGATGCATAGATGATGATTCTTAGGAGATTTTTTTAAAAAATTAATTTAGTCAGTTAACTATCTTAGTTTGCCTTGGTTGTCCATAAAGTCTAATAACCAAATAAAAACTTAAAAATAGAATATATTTTAAAGAATTGATAACATTTTAACTACTATTTTTGCTAGTCCTCTGATTTTTTTGTGGTTGTTTTGTTTGTTTTTGCTTTCGAGATAAAGTCTCACTGTGTAGCTCAGGCTGTCCCTGAATGCGATTCTGTAGGCTAGGCTGGCCTCAAACTCATGGATTCTCCTCCCTCAGCATCTTGAATGCTGGGATTACAGGCATGAGCCACCATGTCCAGCCTCTGATCTTTGTTTTATGTGTCCAGTCTACAACAAAAACTTTTTCAAAGCTAAGTTTTAACTTACAAAATAATAGACATTTAACAAATTGTAAAACCCTAAAATACATACAGATCCAAAATGAAAAGTAAAAGTTACTCTCCTTTTAAATCTCTTGGAGATTTAAATTCCTGATTTATAAAGATAATCCTTTGGGAAATGCTTTCTGTCAATTACTTATTTTAGATTGCTTATTCATTACATTTGAGTTTTTATTTTTATATGAATTATCATTTTCTTAGAATGAGGATACATCTACTTTATGTTTTAAAATGAAACGCATAAGTGTGATTCAGATCTCTTACTTTTTCAGTTAGCAAAACGTGGAATGAAGATTGTCCTGGTCAGCAGATCACAGGATAAACTAAATCAGGTTTCCAGTGAGATAAGTAAGTTTTCATTTCAAGCATCCCACATTACCAAAGGAATGTAACTAATCTTAAGTTTAATATTTTTCAAACAGATAGTTTTGTTCAGAAAACTTTTATATTGTTAATAATGTTTTAAAGATGGACTGTCTTTCAAAATAATGTCATGAAATAATTTTAGATCTTTTGTAATTTTCTTAAAATGTCTCTTACTGATTCAGTGAGTTCTGTTGTTAGTAGTCAAATTGTCTTTATTTCATCACATTATACCTAAATATCTAATCCTTTTTCTATTGCTTCATTTCATTTTTCTTGAATACTTTTTAATCTTCTGCTTTCAGTGTTTTCTAAGTACACTGAAACATGTATGATTGAGAAAAGGCAAAAAGTAGTAGTATGCACATAACAGGGAAACTGTTTTAAACTCTGTTCATAGCTATGTTTGAGACCTGGATTACTGTGCAGCAGATACTCTCTTAACTGACTTCTACTTAACCAGATAACTGAATCGGTGCTGCTCACCACCTCAGTGAAACGCACAGCTGGCTTCTCCTGTGTGCTTACTGTGGCTGCCAGACTTCCTGACAGGAGGCTTGTATACTTGCACCGTACAGGTCACTTCTTTATCAATATCAAGAGTTGAGGTGTTTGTTCCCAAACTTATGCTGGATATATTTGTTATTCCATGTTCTGTAAATGATGAAATAGTACTATGAAAAGGGGATTTGTTGCTGTTAAAAATACGTTGAATGCTGTGAGAAACAAAGGTGAGAAAAATGATTTCTTTCAGAAATTCACTATCAAATTAGAGGGGAGTGAGACACATGTAAAGTGTTGGAAAGCTTAAACAAAGTTAAGGAATTTTGCTCTCTGATTGTTTTGTAAGTGTTGAGGTTTTTGCAACACTTTATAAGAACTGAGAGTACATTTGTAAATGGTGCATGGGTTTAGTCCATGCAAGGAAGACTGAAGTTCCAGTCTGGGGACCCAATGTTAAAGACAAGGCCTTGGCTCTGCTCAGAAGATTGATGAATGGATTGCATTTACGTATGGTTTAAATTAAATAAAATGGTTGCAATGCATATTTATCTCTATAATGCCTCAGCTTCTCCGAGGAGCCCACACATAGTCCCAATTCTTTGAGATGATAGAGGGTTTCTTCTGTCTTTTATTGACATTTTCACTTAGCACCAACATATATTCAGTACCTTATTATCCATTTGTTCCTCCATGTGTCATTTCCTTTGGTCTTTCCAGCATCCTTTCAGGTCTGTGTTTTTGTTATTATTTCTGTCCAAGCCACGGCTGGTCCTAGCAGACAGATTACACACAGATGCTCTTCATCTTCAGTGTGGATGTGCGTGGATGCCTGGATTGAACACTGGGCCCCCGACATGCTAAACATGTGTTCTGCCCTTGTGCTACATCCTTCTACTTCCCAAAGCGGATTTTTATTGGAGATTCCTAGTATTAAGTATGTAAAAATATTTTTTCAAAAAATTTAAAAAACCTTATGAGCACAGATCCTTACAAAGCTGAACATATGGTATGTAGGTAGTCAATAGATCTTTTGACATTTAAGCATTTTAACATTCAAGATTTTAGCTCTGTAAATGCAGCCCTGAGGGAGCAAGGTGTAAAGCATTCCCCAATTTTTGATGAAGTGTGAATTTGAATTAAGTCATGACACTAATGAGCCTGAGATAGTTACTGAGCTAATAGATGAACTAAATATACTGCCTGGATCTTAGTACTCTTTTTGTCTTTGGCTATTTATAGCTATATATATATAAAACTCTTAAAGTGATAAAACTGTTTATGTATGTAGCAGTTTTCCCTCTGTCTCCTGTCTTGTCTGTCTGTCTGTGTATCTCTCTGTCTGTCTCACTGGGGATTGATCTAGAGTTTGGCTATACTCACTATCTCCTATGACAAGTATATAGCAAAAGCTTAAATTAAAAAAAAAAGCAAGTAATATGGTCTGTGGGAAGTCAGAACTCTCATGGAGCTGAAATGAAGACTTCTCTGGATCACTGGTATTGATTAAGTCCTTAGCAGTTCAGGGAACTCATCTGAGGCAAAAACCTGAGAAAATGAGCAGGGTGTTGAGAAGTTAGAACAAAGACATTCAAAGCGGTAATCCTTGCTAATTAAGAGAACTGTTTGATCTCTAAGGTTGCCTTTTTTTTTTTTTTTTTGATACTGGGGATTGAACTCAAAGGTTGAGATTTTATTGCTCTCCAATAGGGAGTGTCAGTGCCCTCCCCCCAAGCTGCGGTTTTATCTTGCCTTGTCAGTTGTGAATATGAACCTTTGGAACTCAGCCAGAAGTCCTTTCATAGTCACAATCTAACCCTTACACAGCCGGGTTCCCCACAGGGATTGAACCCAGATCCTTCGTACTGAGCTACATGCCCAGCTTTTTATTTATTTATTTATTTATTTATTTATTTATTTATTTAAAGGAGCTCAAAGGGATTTACTAGGCAGGAATTTAGAAGTATATACCCAGAGAAACCGAGTGCAGGCCCTCATGAGAGAGAAGCATGCTACAGTCTCACAGCTTTTTATTTTCTACTGTGAGACAAGGTCTTTTTAAATTGCTAAGTTGCCCAGACTGGGCTCAAATTTGTGTTCTTTCTGCCTCAGCCTCCCAGAATGCTGGGACTACAGGTGTATACCATTATGCCTGACTAACAGTTTGCTGTGAATGAAAGCAACTGCTAGTTGCTAGAAGTAAATGACATGCTAGCAGAAAATAAAAGCTTGTGATTAAGTGAAATGCTGGCTTTTGAAATGCTGTGGTTTAATGAACCCACCATTTATCTGATACAAGGCAGGTTACCTCATGACACTCTTAGTAAGTGTTCCAGCCTGTGCACAATCTGCTCAGTGAGTCAGAAGATACACTTTAATGATAATTGAGAATTAACTGTTAACTGTTGGCCAAAATGTGCTTCTGGAGAAAGACTGATCCTGTTCAAATATTTCATGAAGGGACAGATGGTAAAGAGAGAGAACTGACCTTTATTAAAACGAATATATTTTTCCTATGTTGGGAATTCCAAACAAAATTTTTCTGGTCATAATATAAATACAAACCAGACCATGTTGTCAGCTGAAGAAATACATAGCAGACTTATAAGTTAGAATAGGTTTTTAACTGAGATGCAAATGATCTCTTTGGGAGGGTAACTTTTTTGTATTTTTGAGACAGAGTTTCACTGTGCAGTTCAGGCTAGTCTTGAACTCACTTTGTAGCCCAGGATGGCCTGGCACTCAGAGTGATCCTCTTGCCTTATGAAAGCAGACAAAGTTATTGTACTTTATACTAAGTGCCACCAAAACCCCCAAAAAAGTAAATAAATAAAATGAAGCCGGGCATGGTAGCACACTCTAGTAATCCAGTACTTGGGAGGCTGAGGCAGGAGTATCACTGCAAGATTGAGACCAGCCTAGGCTACAAAGTGAGCCCAAAACCAGCCTGAATGGCATAGTGAGACCCTGTCTCAAAAAGACAATAAATAAGTTTAATGAATAAAATAATAAAATGAGAGCAAAGAGCTAAACAAAAGAAACAGTAAGATTCTTATTTTGTGGCAGCATGGTAAGTTTTGGGTTGGCAGGGAAATACAAGGGCCAGAATAAATAATTAGTTGACCTATGATGGTGCTCCCTCTGCTAATGACAGATATTGTCATGTGGGCCCTCTGGTGATGTAACGATGGGGGATTGTGTATGTGCAAGTTATGCATGAGAAATCCCCTCCAGTATCCCACATTCCTTAAGACTTTGGATCTTTGCCTCTATCTTACGTGAGAGACAATATGGTCTCACATTCTCAGTAAATGCAGGCTCTGCTACAGCCTAAGTTTCAGTTAGCCAACCAATTTAAATATTAGAGCCCCTTCCAGCTATATGAGCTAGGCATGAAACCTGAATTCTCTGCTAAATGAATCATGTACAAAAATTTGGTCCATTCTAGTATTACATTCTATTGGCTTAATACTCATAGAATCCATTCTCATCCATACTTCTCTTTCTACAAATACAAAGTAGCAAGTTTAATAATTTTTTTGTGTGTAAGTGATTAGTTTATGGATCAGACCTTGCACTTGTCTCCCAGAAAATGCTGTGCCCTGGCCTGTGTGAGTGGGAGTAAAAATGGATGAATTGGAACTTTAGAAGAATAATTACTTTGCAAGAAAGCCACTCTTCTGTTAGGGAGACATGACTGCAGGATCTTCAAGCAAGGAAGACTAATCTCCTTAAGAGTCACAAGGAGCAGGCCGTTTGTATTTACACTATCAAAGGAGGCTGAGATCGCTTAGGGTTCTAGATTGGTTCTACCTGGATATTTCTGTTCCAAGTCTCAAGGTCTCACTTGTTCCCATCCAGTACTTTGACTTTCTCAAAGAGAACTAAAATTCAGCTTAACACTGTAATTCTGCGATAGCACATTTACATGTTTTTAGCAGGTTGAGTTCTATGACTGTAAGATGTAAAAGTTATTAAGATTTTTACATTATTAGGTGTTCTCTGGTTCTCTCCTGGCAAGTGTGAGTTGAAGTGTAATGATCTGACCTTATAGCTTTTTGTAAAGATACCTGTCATCACTTGAATTAAGACAAACTGGAAGAGAATAATAATTTTTAAGAGAATAAAATCAAACAAAGTAAAATAGAATAAAGCCAATCAAAACAAAATAGTGAAAATGATACAGAACGTCAAAACAAAATAATACAAAATCAACATTGGCTGCCATAATGCCTCTTGTTATCTTCAAAATAGCTGCCCATACCATCAGACATTTTAAAATCAAACCATATAAAATAGAAGAAAACTTATCAGAACCAAAACAGTGCAGAACCAAACAGTGCAAGTGATACAGTACCGCAAATAAAGATAATAGGAAACCAACAATGGCTACCATAATATATCTTATCTTCCAAATAACTGCCCATGCTATCAGATGTAATGAAATCAAACCAGACAGAACAGAATAAAACCAATGAAAACAAAACAATGAAAATGTTATAGGACTTTAAAACAAGATAATAGGGAATTAACAATGGCTGCCACCTTCCCTTTTTAGATGTTTCCTCCCATTTCACTTTCACAATATCTGTTGTACATTTTGGATCCCACTAGTTCCTTTAGTTTTTTGTATTGGGAAGACAGCATGATGTTCACCTATGTGAATCCGAAGCATTTCACCCAAGAGCCTGATTACAAGTTGCATCCATTTACCTACAAGAGCCTCATGATTATCCTTCTTTATAGCTGAGTAGCTTTCCATTACATAAAAGTGCCGTATCTTTCTTACGCATTCTGCAATTGATGGGCAAACTTTTTTCTGGTTCCCTGTCACATAAAGCATTATTTTCTCTCTTTTGGACTTTGAATCTATGAATTTCCTTTCTAGTTAATGTGTATACTGCACATTGAGAGATTCTGTTTCTTGATCCACTCTGCCTGTGTTTCTTTTATTGGTAAATTGAGGCCATCTGCATTAATGGTTACAACCAACATGCACTGCTTCGTTTCTGCCATGTTTTTTTCCTGCCAACTTTTCCCCTCCATTCAACTGTCTGCCCCTGCCCCTTCAGTGATCCCACTTTGCTGCTGTTTCTGGGACCATGGCCATTTTTATCTCTCTATAAAATATCCTTTAGAACTCTTTGTAGAGTCAGTTTGGTGGCCACAAATTCCTTCAGTTGTTCTTTGTCATGGAAGTATCTTCTCATTAATTTTGAAAGATAGTTTTGCAGGGTACATAAATCTGGGTTAGAAGTTGTTTTCTTTCAGGACTTGGAATACTTCACTCTAAGCTCTTGACTTGATGATTTGTGTTGAGAAGTCTGTCATGATTCTGAAGGGTTTTCCTTTATAGATGCTTGGGATTTCCACTATAGATGCTGTTGCTTTTCTCGAATAGCCTTTACTATTCTGTTCTTGTGCTGAATTTCTGAGATCTTGATTATTACATGTCTGGGTGTAGATTTATTTTGGTTGTGGCTACCTGGACTTCTATATGCCTCATCTCCATGTGAGTTCCTTTTCCCATGCTTGGGAAGTTCTGTGCTATTACTTCTGTAAATAATCTCTTTATGTCATATGTGTTGACTCCTGCTTTTTTGCTGATACCTATCATTCTAAAATTGTTTTTCTTTGTGTCATCTTGTAGCCATTGAGTTGTTTTTCCTGATTCCTTGTTGTTTAAGAGATCTTTCCTTTTTCGATTACTAGCTGCCATCCTGTCATCAAGGCCTGAAAGTCCATCTTGAGTGTCTTTCAGTGGTTTAGCCAGCTTTCATTGAAGTTTTTAATTTCCTGGGTATCTCTTTGAGTCTGTTTCACGCATTCCAATTCTTTTCTAAATTGTTCATTCAAGGTTTCCCTCATTCTCCTACGCTCTTTTTTTTTTTTTTTAAATCTGTATCTTTAGATACACTCAGCAACCCTTTTATTATGTTTGTCATTTCTTCTTTTAACTGAGATATTATTTCTGATCTGATTTCTTTTATAGCTTCATGAAGTAGGTTCTCTACTTCAATTGCCATCATCCCAGAAATTTCAGGTATGTGACTTCTGCTTTCTTCCATGTCTATGGTTCGTGGACTTGTTCTGTTTGGGCAGAGATTGCCTTTTTTGTTTTGACATTTTCCTAGGTTCCTCTCGATGAGCAAGTTGTGTAGTCCCACATGCTCCCCATATTGGTTCCCATCCACAGTGTAGCGAGATGGGCCAGGCTCCTGGCCTTCTCCTAACCCAGGCTGCCCAGGAGGTGGTGGGGTGTGAGGCAGGCTTCTTCAGACACCTGCAGCTTCTCCAAGGTGTGGCTAGCTGGTTCTTCTGGCTCACACTGGCCACATGTTGGGAGAGTCTTGATGGTAGCCTTCATGCATGTGGGGGCTGGACTGGCTGCTTCTCCTCCCTGTGCTGGGGAGAGCCAAGATTATTTATATATTAAGTATTTTTGCCAATTTTGATTTATCAAAAAAAAAAAACTAGCTAATGTTTGAAAGCTGAAGTGATTTTACAGTAAAGCATTATACAAAGAAAACTAGCTGTAAAATAGCCTGTTGGCTCACAGAATTTAGAAATGGTGATATTTACAATTTATGTTATTATGTGACAGTAATTCTGATTGGATGCACGTTGATCAGCTTTGATTAAAAACAAACCATGGAATTTCTCTTTGTAAATAATCCTTAGGTGTAAAGTTTTAGAATGGGTCTGTATTCCATTGCATGTCTTACAATGCAAGCTTTTACAAATGTAAATCTTATTTGGCTGTAGTCAGCAGAAAAAGTGGAACAAGGGTGAAAAGTATCCATTTCACTTGTCAGTCCTTACTTGTGATCAAATCTGTGTAGCCAAGATAGGAGTTTGACCAAGTCAGTTTGTTCCACAACTTTCTGATATAGTACTAGTACCATTGATATGATGCCCTGTTATATTTAGTGCATTTCATTTACACAAGGATCACAAGAGAAAATAGTGAACACATGAAGAGCTTCTTGTTTTGTGTTCAGTGAAACTAGAATTACATGGTTTTAGGATTAAAGAATTAATCTCAACGTAGTTCTGAGAGTTGTATTGCTTTCGTCATTTCTGTAGTGCCAGAAATGTTTTTATTACCCTTAGTCTTCATATATTCCAAGTGTCAGGTTTGACTAGGAACCAAAATTCATCCAGTTTGCTGCTTTTAACTTTTGCTGTAGTGCTTGTAACTGTGGAGGTATCTCCTTCCTCTGTGACATCCAGATTTGTCAGTGTTCCTGGTCTTCCAGAGAATGAAATGCTGCACCGCCTAAAAGATAAACACTTTGAGCCGCAGAGCAGGTCCAGGATAGTTTTCTGGGAGATTTCCAAAGCGTCAGTTCCACAGATGGGCACACAGTCGTTTCCTTACTGGTAGGATTATTGTGCCTAATTAAATAAGATTTACTTTAAATGAAACAATTCTGGTATGGTCATGGTGACAAATTTGTTTTATCTAATTGTATCCTGGTAAAGAGAAAAATGGATTCTTGTTGAGCCAATGCAAGTAATTATACTGCCATGTAAAATGTTTTAAAAATTCAATAAAGATACATTGTATAATATTTTGTCATTGTTCTGATTAGTTTTTGCAGACAAAGCCAATCAGTATGTGTTAATATTTTCTACAGGATTACCATCTTTAAGTTTACCTAATGATTTACTAACTTACGTCCCCGTTTCTGTTGCAGTGTAACAAACCACCTCAAACTTACTAAAGTAGAGCAGCAGCCAGAGTCCCACAAGTTTTGGCAGTTAGGGACTTTGCCTGAACTTGGGGAGATAATCCTCTTGCTCCTCATGGTTTTACTGAGGTTGCTCAGTGATTCTCTTCTAGTGATGGTCCAGTATGGAAGATCCAAGATGGCTTCTCTCACAGGTCTGGTGCCAAGGCAGAGGGTGGTAGACTCAGCTGGGACTCTTGGCTACTGTGCTCAGATTGCCTCTCCAGTGTGGCCTTCGGTATAATTGGGTTTCTTATGTGGTAACTGTTTTCCCCCAGAGTTTGTGGAGAACCAGGCAGACAGGATGTCTTGTTAGGACCTCATCTCAGAATTCATGTGGTGTTATTATACTCTACAGCTCATTTCAGGCCTGCTTCTGTCCAGTTGTAAAGGGAGGAAAATAGACTTCCCCCTTCTACCTGCCCTTCTCTCTCCCTTCCTTTCTCTTCCTCCCTTCTCCTTCTCCTTCTCTTTCCCTCCACTCCTCTTCTCTCTTCCTCTTTTTTTTCCCCCCAGTGCCCAGGGCCTCACCCCTACTAACGAACGCTTTCCACTGGGCTGTGTTCCCAGTGCCTAGATTCTACCTCTTGATGAGGGAGTGTCATGGTAACTGGCCAAGAACATGTAGGATGGCTGATACTGTTGGAAAGTAAAATCTTTTTTTTTTTTTGTGGAAAATAAGTCCTACCCCAGTTTATAAGCTATATTAAACTTTCCCAGAGAATACTTCTGCTGAATTATGAGGGATTAGTAGGCACAATGTACAAAAACTAGTGTTAATTTCTGCTTGCCCAAGTGTAACCAGCTACAGTGAGGGTTAGTAAAAAAGAACAAGAGAAAAGATACCTTCTCAGAAAAGTATTAAACTTCCTTGATAGGTTCCGGTCAATCTTGCCGGTTTAATTATTGTTCTGATGGTCAGCAGCATGCTTTAAAAGTGTCTGGTTTTGGAATGCAGAGTCCTATAAATAGCGCCTCAAGTTATCTGGTACTGTTTGACAGTCTGCTCTTGGTCCTATTGTGTTACTCTGGGAAGGGAACCTGCCACATAAGCTGATTCTCTGTAGCGTTATGAGTAGTCAGGGTACTGATCCAGCCTTGTCTGGGACCATTCTTTCACTGTATCTTCCTGTACTTGGTTCTCGAACTTTTTCTAAGCCATGGTCAGGGACTTTAGGTAAACTTGAAGGGAAAGTAGGAACCGCTTGTGGAAAAACTGATGGCTAATTTATTATAGTAATTAGCGGTGTCAGATTGGAATCCCCTATTGGGATATTACATAGAACTAATTAATATGATTTAGTTAATGGTTATCCTGAGGGCATGAACCTGATTATGGATACTAAAGGCATGGAAGATTCTCCAGGGACTTCCTTAAAGTGTGTCATAAAGTCACCACCATTTAACAAGAATATTTTATACTTAAGACATAATCTCAGCATCCTTTTGTTCACAGTTTTTGTGTCAGTTTGGCCCAGGAGCATGAACATGTTTCTGTTCATTCCAAGAAGTATTATAGGGGTTGAATCCTATTTATTAGGTGCACCTTGCCCACACATAATTGGCCAGGATGTTGAACTTTCCTTGCTGACCCCACAGCTCCTTCTGTACTGGGGGCTGGATAAGCAGCTCCTGTAAGAGTTGAGCTAATCAAGGTATGGAGAATACATTGTGTACCTAGTTATCCGTTATATCCTTCCCATTCAGTTGTACTAACCCAGTTGTTGGTGATCTGGGGGCACCAAAGGCTGATTGTAAGCTGTGTCTTAACACACAACTTTATTATTCTTAACTTGAGGCTCAGATGTGTGAAGACAGAATCACAAAACATTGCCAGGAAACTAGTGATTTATCAAAATATATGCTTAAGTCTTAGATGCCTAAGATGAGAGACGATTTTAGTCATGGTTTAGAGATAATTAAGATAAAGCATAACTGCAAGAAACAATGATTAGGGGATGTAATCTTTTCAGAAATGAGAAACAAATTAAAAATATCATTCATGGGGCTGATGATATAGCTCAGCGGCACAAAGTGCTTGCCTGTTAAGTGTGAGGTCATGAGTTCGATCTCTGGTACCAAAAAAAAAAAAAAATCATTCATTACTACAACAGAAGTTAACATGAAAGCCCCAGAAGTTAGCATGCCCCTAGGAAGTAGAAGTGTCATGAGGGAATAAGGAGCGGAGCATTTGCTAACAGGGCAATGAAGGAACAAAATATTATCTTATATGCGCAAAGATCAGTTTTTTCCTTGACAACTAGTTCCAAGCTTTCTATGTTGATCTCAATGGATTTCAAGTACCCACTTACACATTATGACACATTAACGCTCTTAGCTTTAGTTTAAGATATATTAATTTTATGTTCTGTCACAATAAGATAATGCACATACCACACTGAGTTTGGCATCCTAACTGGACTTTCGTTATGAATTTTAATCGTTAGAAATTGTCCAGGTGGCCAAAATTCCTCATTACTTACAGTGTTGTATGTTTAATATCTTATGGTCAACAAAGAATCACAGAAATGGTATTTAGATTGACAGTACAGAGCAACAGGATCATTACTGAAATCAGATTTGTCAAAGAGATGACATTTGAAGTTCTCCGCAGAGGGTGGGGAGAGTTTTTCAGTTCAAATGATTTGTAGAATGTGTGAAGTTCAAAAAAGTCAAGCCTGTGATAAAGACATCAGTTCTCATAACTTTACTTTGTTAAAGCAGTGATAATGTACCTAACAATGAAGCCTCTGTAGAAAGTGTAAAATTACTAAGAGTGAAATGTTACATGGGCATTGTTTCATACTTTAGGAAGAGCAGAAGAAAGACATATAGCTATTTTTGAAATTGAAGTTATCAAGCCAGTTCTGATTTGGCCAAGGACTGACTTTAATTTGGAGAGTTATGCAAAACTTGGCCTCTTGATATAGTTCTATATTTATCTTTTATTTATTTATTTTTATTTTGTTTTATTTTTTGGTACTGGGGATCAAACTCAACCTTGCACTTGCCAGGCAGGCACTCACACCACTGAGCTAAATTCCCAACTCTACATTTATTTATCAATGATCAAAAATGTTTTAAAAGTTTGTATTAGTACATTTTATAATGAACATTAATTGCTAGCCATATGTCTAAATTTTCTTAAGCTTATTGCTCGATCTGGCTATTTCTCTAAGGAATGCTTTTCTGAAATTGCTAGCACATTTATAATGTCAAAATTCTTATACTTGTTGATAATTTTTGAATTTTCTCCTTTAAATTTAAGTACTTACTAGTCTCCATAAGTTATTTAGAATGGTTGTTGCTCTTTTAAATTTAAAGGGAAGAATTGACTGTATTGTTCTAATCTTCTATGTCCTTGTTGATTTTCTGTCTCTTTGTTGTATCATTTATTATTATGAGAGAGGAGTTTAAATCTCCAACTATAATTTGTGGATTTATGTTTCCCTGTTATGAGTTGCATTAACACTTAGACTCATGTCTTCTCAATAAATTACTTCTTTATGAAATGCTATTTCTTTTAATATTCTTTGCTCTAAAATCTACTTTGTCTGAAATTTGCTTTCTTTTGATTAGTGTTAGCATCATATATCTGTTTTCTATGTGCTTTTTATTTGAAATGGGTTTCTTACAGATAGCATAGAGCTGGTTTTGGGTTTTTTTAATTTAATTTGATTTGGTGGTTTTTACCCTAAAGTTGGTGACAAATTATAATCAGTGTCACTATTTATAGTGTTGGGTTAAAATCTACCAATTCGCTTTTTATTGCTATTCATCTCATTTGTTTTTTGTTCCTTTTCTCAGTTTTTCTTATCTTGTAGATTAATTACCTGTTTTTATAATTCCATTTCATTTCATCCCTTGATTTACTGGCTGTACATTTTTCTTTTTTTAAGTCTTTTATATACACACAATCATTATTGTTTCTTACTCTTTTCATTGATGTGTATAGATTATTGCAGTCAAGAAACTCTGTCTTCTGTAATATCTGTTATAGGTTGTTCTGCAATAGCTTTTATTTGATCGATTGGTTGATTGATGATACTCAGATTGAGCCTAGAATTTTTGCACTGAACCTTTTTCTGAATTGCCTAGGTTGGGCTCAGACTCATGATCCTCCTGCCTCAGCCTCCCAGAATGCTGGGATTACCCATGTGTGTCACCATACTCAGCAGAACCTTCATTTTGGAAGTCTTTATTTTATACAGAATTATAGGTTGAACCAAAGGAAGCAGGAATGTGAGTTCAGACTGGCAACATAGCAAGAACTTGTCTTAAAGAATTAACAATAAAATAAAATTCTAGATTGACGGGCTTTT
Source organism: Hydrochoerus hydrochaeris (assembly GCA_004027455.1). Classification (NCBI taxonomy): domain Eukaryota; kingdom Metazoa; phylum Chordata; class Mammalia; order Rodentia; family Hydrochaeridae; genus Hydrochoerus; species Hydrochoerus hydrochaeris. Next base: position 53,528 of record PVLA01002482.1, read on the forward strand.
GGTTTTATTTTCTGGGATTTTGCTTGAATGCATCTGACTTGCTTTTTTTTTTTTTTTTTTTTGACTAAAATTCTGCTGTTCTTTTCAACACCTTAGAAGAAACAGATGTTTTTCTCTCTGGTTACTTTTAGGATTTTTCTCTTTATCAATGATTTTAATTTTTTTTTGTTTTAAATTTTAAAAATATTATTTTATGTCTCCTTCGTTCTTCCTTATTTATTGATTTATTTATTTTGTGATTAGAGATAGAACCCAGACAAAGCTGAGCTACATCCCTAGCCCTTTTTAAATTTTAAGACAGAATCTCACTAAGTTAACCAGGCTGGTATCATATTCCTAATCCTCCTGCCTCAGCCTTGTAGTAGTTTGGATTACAAGCATGTGCCACCACCATGTCAGGCAACTTTCTTAAGTGTATATAATCTATATGGAATGAGTATTTCAGTGCTTTTTAATATTGCATGTACTAACTCCTCAACTCTGGGCTGTGCTCCACAAGTCATCTAACTTTTTAGTCTGAGGAAGGAGAGCAAATCTGGTGTCTGTTACCTACCATCATGGTAGGAGGCCAGTGCATCTTTCCCCCTCTTTTTAACCACCATAGATTTTCTAGTAAATATAGTTTGTAGCTTTGCACATAGCCATACCTGTTTGGTCTATATCAGATTCTAAAGAGAGAAGGACTCAGTCTTTTTGCATTTGTTTGTACCAGGCCTGGCATGGTTTAGCGGAATGTGAGCACTTAGCAAATATTGTGTTGTTAACTGCGGAGCTATTGTGAGACTTCACTGTAGTTATAATCTCGCACAGAAAGATGCTTTTGGTGTTTAGCTTATGTTCTAATTTTGGCACGCATATTCCAGTTTTCTAAGCTAATGTGGAACCCTGTTGCAAAGCTATCCAACTAAATAATTTCACCAACTGTAACTTATTTCAACTTCATTACTGTTTGTTACCATTTACTCAGACAGAGAACAACATCTGTAATACGGGTGGATATTTGTTAGAAATGTGCATACCTACCAATTAGCTGGCCCAGCCAAATTAGCCTGTGTTGGTGGCATCTCCAATTAAGGCAGCTGCTTGAATGTAGCTGCTCTACAGCTGGCAGTAGGCATGTGGGAGTGTGCTGCACCATGGCCAGACATTGGCTGTACCTCTTAATTAAAATATTTGCCTGTGTTTGTATGGTTTATTTAAAACAGTTAGTGGTCTTCCCAATTGGATCATTGATGGCTCAGTGACTTTTGTGGTTTGTTTTGTTTTGTTTAAAGTGTTGGGTTGGGAAATGTAGGATGAAGTTGCTGTAGGTACCATTTAAGTAGATGCTGGTATTTCTCCTCCCACTTTGAAATTGTTGATTGTTGTTCTAAGTGAATAATTGTGATGTGGGGTGCAGCCTTCAGCTATAAAAGAATTTGTGGAAAGGTATATTCTGGGAAATGTTTCTAAATCTCTGTAGTTTTATGTGGAGATTGCTTTCGTTTTTCATCATAGAAGGTACTCTGAAATTTTTATTGAAAAGTATCCCTTTAACTTGATTTTCCATTAAATATAGCTATAAATGTTCTTCTCAACTATCCATTGTTTGATAATCTCATTTATATTACTTTTTCAGTGTAGTTCTTTGTTATATACTAATCCTAAAGTAATCACAAACCAATTATTTCGATTATTTAAATGGCCTAGTGCTTTATCAAACATTAGAATCAAAGAGAGGGTGAGTCTATTCAAAGCACAAGGAATTTTTACAAATTTTGAATTATTTAATCCATTTTTTTAAACCAAAGAATTAATATTTAATGATACCAAGCCACTAACAGCAAAGATTGATATGGAATCAGCTTTTATTAAGCTATTTAATGCTGTGGAAATGTAGAAGTTCTAAAAAGGAATTACTTTAATGTCTGGTAAAAATATTAAAGCACAAATATACATATATTCCCTTTAGTGATACATTTAATTATATTTAGGCATGTGTAATTTAGAAAACATATTTCACAGATGATAGTAAAGGTCACCTCTGGCTTGAAACTGTTGATAAGTTAAAACTTTCTTTTTATAAATATGCAAACTAGGTCTGAGAGACAAGTCTCATTGAGTTAGTGGCAAAAGTAGACGGAGTTTAGCTCTTTAGCTTCTTGTGTACCTGACTCCATTATAATGTTAAATATTCTTTTTTTTTATTTAAAGAGAAAAAATGAAACAGAAAGAGGAAACAAATAACACAAAATTTCAAAACAAAAACAAAAACCAGTAAGAAATCACTAGTTGACAATTACATATTTTCCTCCTAGAAGTAGTTGTTCAGGCTACATAAGTAAAGCATACAAAGTAGACATTTATTTAAACAGTGAGACTGCAATCAGCTCTGTTCATCTATCCAGCAAAAAACTTAGCATCATGGTCATCAATCCTACACACTCAAACATACATGCAGTTATATCCTTTAGAATACTTTCCTTTCCTCTCTCTTTTTTTACAATAACTATAATCAATTCTCGTAAACTGTTTAGAAGTTCTACACATGTGTAAGTCTCTACATGCATACCTAGCCTTCCTGTATTAGAGGAGAAAACAAACCAAAACATGTCAACAGTACAAATTCCTAGAGAAACATGAAATGAAAAGGACATATAAAACCACAATACTGGGTGATATACGGTACTCACCATGATGTCTCCTGTTATTTGCAATAAAATTGTCTATATCGTCAGGCATAGTATAATTAAACTTAGCAGTACATAGCACTATTAATAAAAACCAAACATTGGAGACATTATAGGACTTCAAAGGCAGTTAATAATCAAACCAGAATGGGTATCCTGTTGAATCTTGTCATCTTCAGAATAGTTGCCTCTACTCCCAGACTTGACACCCTCAAGCATACCAGATTCAAATAAAATCAGTCAAGACAAAACAACGATATAGCCAGTCTTCTCTGCCTCATCTCTGCTATGCTGTTTTTCTGTCATTGTTGTTTACTTTTCTCCTTCATTCCACTGTCTGTCCCTTTCATTGAGGTCTTTCTGCCATTGTTCCTGGAATCCTGGTGATTTTCTTCTCTCTCTCTAGAATGTCCTTCAGTATTCTCTGCAGGGTTGGATTGGTGGTTACGAACTCCCCCAGTTCCTCTTTGTCATGGAAATCTCTTGCCTCTCCATTAATTTTGAGAGACAGTTTTGCAGGGTACATCAATCTGGGTTGAGGGTTATTTTCTTTCAGGGCTTGGAATATTTCGCTCCAAGCTCTTCTTGATTTGATAGTTTGCATCGAGAAGTCTGCTGTGATTTTGATGAGTTTTCCTTTATAGGTAATCTGTTTCTTTTCTCTGACTGCTTTTAATATTCTGTTCTTGTGATGGATTTCTGGGATCCTGACTATTATATGTCTGGGTGTAGATCTGTTTTGGTTGTAGCTGGCTGGAGTTCTGTATGCCTCATATATCTGAACATCACTTCCTATGGGAAGTTTTCCTTAATTATTTCTGTGAATAGCGTTTTTATTTCATTTGTATTTGTTCCTGCTTCTTCGTTCACATTTTTTATTCTTAAGTTATAAATCTTCTTATTGTCTTATAGCCTTTGTATCGTTACTTCCTGGTTCCTTGTTATTTTTAAGAGATCCTTCTTTTGTGATCATACATTGCAAATCTATCTTCAAGTTTTGAAAGTCTGTCTTTAGTTTCTGTTATGAAGTTTTGCCAGCTTTCAATGGAGGTTTTAATTTCTTGATATTCTCTATGGATCTGTTTCATGTATTCTAGATTTTGTTTATATTCTTCATCAAAGGCTTCTCTCCTCTCTCTGGATTCCTCCATTCTTCCATTTGTGTCTTCTTGAGGAGTACCCAGCGTTTCTTTTATTAATCTTCTTATATCTTGCTTCATCTGAGTTAGAATTTCAGATTTAAATTCATTGATGAGGTCACGGAAGTATTTCTTTATTTCTGACGAGGCCGTGTCTGATATTGCATGTTTGCTGCTCTCAATCACCTCTATATTTACCTCTCTGGGCTTATTTTCTCTGGGTCGGCAGTTGGAGGCTTTTTGTTGTTTCTCTGTCTTGTCATGTTTCTGGTTTCCCTCAGACAGGTGGATGGTGGAGGTGTCTGGACTTTTACATATTGCTTACAGTCCCTCTGCAATGTACTGGCTAGGGCAATGCTGCCCTCTCCTGTTTGTTGTTGATCTGTGAGGTGCACCCAGGGGCCCAGGGCCCAGGGGCCGTGTGGGCCATCCCCTCCCCTCTCAACCAGTGAGTGTCTTCAGTAAGTTTGTGTGTGCGCTGCGGATGTCTGTTTCAGGACAGCTTCATCCCTGGCTATTGGATCCCAACAAGGGGCATAGCCCAGCCCAATCAGATCCCACCAATCCTCTTCGGGCCAGGCGCCGCTGACTGAAGTCGCCTCAGCCGTTGATTCAAGCCTGTCCTGCCGAAATCCAATACGTCATCTAGCTGGTCATCTCGCTCTGGAGAATCCAGTTCCCAGCACTCACCAAAGTCTGTGCAGCTTGGCTTACTGTCTCCACTCCCCATTGCAGCACCTCCTCCCGCCAAGGGTCTTGAGCTCACCACCCCTGCTCTCGGCAGGGATGCAACCTCAGCTCCATGGAGAGTTGCCCGACTCTAAGAGGCGCCCAGCACAGCTATCAGAGCGTGCCCAGCCCCAGCCCTCCATCCACACTTCTTTTTTTTCTTTTTTCTTTTTCCTCAGTTTCTTCCTGGGTTGTGAGAATTCCTCTCCTTCCGTCTGGTCTTCTCCATGGTGTCAGATTCTAGCATCTGAGTTGTTTTTCTCAGAGAGGCTCTCTATCATGCTACCTTTCAATCGGCCATCTTGGATCTCCCCAATGTTAAATATTCTTACAATGTTGTGACTGGATAACTGAATGGTAACTTTTGAAAGGTGAGCCCAAAAAACGTAATATGCAAATAATATCAAGAAAATAAAAAACAAAAACAAATTTTGCATCAGGACTGTGTTTGAATGCAGTTGTCTTTTACAGTTATCACTGAATCATCTAAAAGATACATGAACATTTTGGTTAAAGTTGATTGTTCCTTTTTGCTTCTGACATAGCCACATACTTAAGGCTTTAAATTGGTAAAACGAGTAACTAAATGAAACAAATCTGTTAATACTTATGAAGCAAGCTTTGGTTAAAAACAGTCTTGCAGTAGTGTTTGAGGCATTTCTGAAGAAGTAACAAAGAGCATCTGTGGTTGATCTTTGTACAGTTGTGAGGACAGTGAGACTCAGTTTGCCTAATATCACCCAATAGATAGTAGTGCTCTTTTACTCTTAGTGATGCACCTCTGTGAGGCTTCTGTTGGGAATGGTGATTTGGCCTAGAGAGGGCCATGCAGTTCTGTGGCAAACAAAGGGCTTGGAGAATTCTGACTGTTTGAGTAATCATCTCTCTATGTTAGAAACCTAGCTGACTTTATAGAATGGTCCTGCTGTTTTCCATGAAGTTTGCACACTAAGATATCCATTGGTCGGTCCATTGTGGCCCCTAGAAGTGAATGGAAGTGGATGACCTGAAGCAGTTTTAAGTATTCACTCCACCTTCCAGTTACCTTTGTGGTATTAATCTAGACTCCTAAGCCCCCTTGAGTGTATACTCTGTTGTTTTCCAATCTTGAATCATTTAAATCAGTGTTTTTGACTCATTTCTGAGTTGAATGGAGGGTGCTGCTCTTACCATTTCTAATAGAAAGGCTTTATTTACCCTCTGTATACCACTTAGGATTTATATGTTTGGAGATTGGACCAGCAGTGTAGGGAGCCACTCATGGGTGGGGCCCAACTCTCCAAGTCCTTCAGTGTTGACCATTTTGATCAGTTGTACATACAGCAGTCTCCCCTTATCTGGGAAGAGAGACCTCTTACAGATGCTGAAATCCAACACTGAATCCTCAAAGTGCTCTGCCAAATTGCCACGTGGTACCACAGTTATTCTGTTCTTCCATGTCTTATGCCCTGGTGCCACCTCTGCATTATGACTCCAGTGCTTTGGAGCCATCACTAAATGAGAAAGGGTTCCAGTAAACAGAACTAAATGACCAAGGGGCAGGTAACCTAGACAGGGCTGGACAGAGGGGTGAGCCCCGTCCAAGGCCGAACAGAACCGCACCGTATGAGAGTCCAGACTACTCAGAGCCATGTGCAGTTTAAAACTTATAAATTGTTTATTTCTAGTCATTTCCGGTTAGGATTTTCAGATCACAGTTTCCTGAAAAAGGGAAAGTAAAGATAAGCAGGGAACTTCTGTGTTGAGTTTTGCATGATTTTGATAAAAGGGCCCACTGCAGTGAAACTTAGAAACCACCTCTGTAGAGAGCCCCTGCAGCTGCTATGCCAGGCCTGCAGCTTCCTTTCAGTAAGGCCTGTGACCACATGTGTCTCCCTGTGCTCTCCTTTCATCCTCAGGGAAAGACAGGTCCCCTTCTCTTAAGAGCCACCCATGTCTCCCTGGACCCTTGGGCACTTATTTCCACAGCAGTTTTCTCACATGCTTCAAATAGACGTGTTTCGTTTGACCACATTTTGTTTAAAAAACCGTGCATCTTACCTCATCCTACAAATCTTAATTTACATTTTGCCTTTAAATGTAAAGCATCTGTTAGCCCTGGGCCCAACATTCCTGCTGGCTGACAGTCAGCTGGAAGCGGGCTTTAGATGGCAGGAGGCCTGTCACACTTGCCACAGCCCCTTCCCACCCCTCACACAGTACAGGCCAGCATACCTGGACTATGCTACCGTTCACTTAGGTCAGCGTTTGTAGCCTGTGGTGTACGTTAGGGTCTCTAGGTGTTGCATATGGAGAATGTGACTTTTTGTAAGGCAGAGTAGAACATGCAGTTCATGTTCTCTCTTGGATTTACCTTATTTTCAGTGAAATAGATTTCTTCTAGTAGACTAGTTTTTTTAGTCTATAAATATTCTTCATACTTCTTCTTTTGCTTTTGCCTTAAAACAAAAACATACCTCTAAATGCTGTCACTGGAAACAGCATTAATTGGGCCCAGCAGCACACACTGGTAATCCAGCTACTTGGAAGGCTGAGACAGGAGGATCACAAGTGTGAACCCAGTTGGGCTACCTAGAAAGACATTGTCTCAAAGTGTAAGTAAAAATAAAAACAATACAAATTTAGAATACAGAGGAACTACAGAAATAAACATGTGAAAGTTAGTGAATGATTAGAGAAAACTACATCACACTCTTGCCCAATTACTCCCGAGAGAAAACCATCTTAATTTCTAATGATTAATTATGACTTTCTTGAACTTTCTGTAATTGCATGATGCTGTGTTTTCTCTTGAGTTTTGGCTTCTTCAACTTGAATTTTGTCTGTGAAATTCATCTGTATTTTTACAGATTAATATAATTCATTTACTTTACACATCTAACAAATATACCATGTTTTAATCATTGTTGATGGACGTTTACGTGGCTTCCGTTTTGGGGCTATTAGCCATAATAATGTTAGGAATAGTCTTGTACATGTTTCTTGGAACATGCATAGGTTTATTTCTGTTGGATGTGGACCAACAAATAGACTTATGCTCTTGAAACATGTGGACTGTCTTTTTCTTATGCTTAAGATGTTGCTTTTTCTTTCAGGTTCTTTGGTTAACAGGTATCAAATAAGGTGCTTAAGGTCAGCTGCAAATGCAGTGACAGACATAGAATTAGCACTTAGTCCTTAATTCCTTCTTTGCACTATTACCTGAAAACAAGACAAAACTAAAGCAAAAACATCTCATGAGATTGCATATCCAACTATTTTCATGCCTTAACTTTTGGTTCTTTTTGTCAGTTTTAAACCTATTTGCATATATATTTCAAAAGCTAAATATCTAATCTTTTTACTTACCTGCTTTTTAAATTTTTCATCCTATAAAGTGTTTGTAAGTTGATTTACCTGGAAGTTTTAATTCATTTGGCATAGTCCCAAATGGTGAGTCAGTAATAGCAAGGAAATTTAAAATACATTTTAAAGATTACATTAATGAGGATAGAAACCAAATAAATACACTGAAAATTACTGCACTGATTGGAAAATAAGCCATTTTAAAATCTTCTTTCACGCCGTCCCTGTTTTTCTCTTTAAAAAGTTCATTCTTGAAAATGTCATAAACAGATGTGTGTTCATATAAATTGGCACGCACTATCTTAAACAAATCATGAATTAAAATAGGTTTTTATTTGGCATTGCCTTCTTTCTGTCACCCATTCACACATAGTGCTAAGATGTTACTAATTGAATTTTCTCTTGGCAAAAGTACAAGATGATTTCTGCTAAAAGAGTTTAATATTATTTAAATCATCACCTTACATAGCATTGCCTATGAGATTTGTATTCTTTGCAGCTGCTTATGGTGGCTGAAGGAAATTAAGTATGGCTACGCAGAATATTAGGAATATTAATACATTATAGAAGTAACTAAGTATCCATTGCTAGCTTGTAATCCTGTGGGAATGGAGACTAGATCTATGGGTGTGTTTACTTTTTCCTGAGAAGAAGAGATCATGGGAATGTGGGCTGTTCCCAATCTGCTTGTGAGAGTGTTTTTCATTGACAGGTTCTTGTAAATGATTTCTGGGAGGAAAAAGAAAGAGGTTTTAAACTATTTTGAAGATGTCCAGAAATTTCTTAAATATTTTACTGGGAAGATTTTGTCTAAGCAGATTTTTAAACATATTTCATAGTCTATTTTTAGAAGAGACTTCATGTTTTAGAGCAGCTTGAGTTCACGGCAAAATGGACAGAAGATACGGAGAGTCCCCTTGTCCCCGTGGCTCACACGTGTGCACAGCCTCCCCGACTTGCAGAATCCAGTGCACTACTCTTCCCCTGCAGCCACGGCGCCGTGCGAGGTATCTCACCTTGGTCTTTCTTGCTGTGGCATTGGGTGCTGCTGTCTTGGATGACTTTGCTGTGGAAGACAGTGTTGGGATAATTGGTGACTACTGAACAGACTTCGATGATTAGAAGGTAGTCATGTGTCAACGTTAAGTTTTTTTAATAGGATGGTTAATGTTTTTCAGCAGACTTTTCATAGTGGTACACACTAAAGCAGCAGCCTTGTCGTCTCAGAACACCTGTATAGCAACTCTGAAAAATTGTTAGAACTCAAAAAAGCTTTTGTGTATAGCGGATAGAGCTACCAATGTGTATTGTTTGTAAATTTGAACTGAGAAATTTTTAACATGACTATTTAAAAGTAACAGTAATAAACTTGCTACATGTTTACAGAATACATTTTTTAGGAAAAATAACTATTTTGAAAAAATTTATTCATAAGAATGGCGTTGTTATACATTTTCACAGATCTTTTTACTATCTTTTATGCAAATATCTAATAAAAGATTTGCATTTGTTTGAAGTATTAGAAGAAAATCTAGCTTTACATATGTATGTAGTTGGGAAAGAGTATTTTAATAGCTTCTTCAGATAATTGTGGATATTCTTGATCAAAACTTTGTAAGTGGAAGTTTCTTAAAGGTTAGCTGCAATATGGAATATGAACTCATGTCAGTGAATTTTTCATACTTAGTTACATTAAAATCCATTTATCTACCTTCAACTTTGAATAGATCTTTTATCCATTCTATAACATTATGCTTAGAAAATATCAGTTCCTGAGATTTACAGATTTTTCCAAATGTTGATTTATTACAGAACAATCACAACTGTTAGTATCACCCTCAATCTCATCAGAAAAGCCTTCTCTCACAAACCCATGGTAGATACAAGTTTTCCACAACTCAGATTTTTGTTTAAAACTCAAATTTTATCATGGACCGTAAATACTGTTGGTTATTTATCTTGAAGTGACAGGCTTAGTGCATTCATTTTTAAGAATATGTCTGCAAAATCTGAATCAGCATAGTTTTTCTGGCGGTTCTTTTTTTCACATTGTAATTTTTATTAGTCCATGTTTGCAATACATAATAATAATCTCAAGGGTAGAGATTTAATAACATTAATGATTATTACTAGTTCATCAGCAGGTGTTCTTAAATGAAACCACCTTTTTTAATTTGTTTTTTACTACAAATTTGTGAAGAATAAGGTGACTTCCAATTGTCTTAGGTGCCACTGCTTTGAAAGATTCTAGCAGTTGTAGCCACCGTTGTTTCTGTCACACAGTGAAGAGGGCAGTGAGTGTCTTAGTGGTTTGGACTCTCAGTGGCCCCGGACCACACTTTGAGAACCATTACACTGAAATATTTTTGGGTGTTGGATATTGTGTCAGCAGGTTAATCAAAAATGATTTGCTGAGGGAGGGTTACTTATGCAGCATTTGCAACAGTCTTTGAAATTTTTTCAAAATATATAAATGACAACCTGTCAAACACTGGAAACAGACAGTTGTGAAGACAATATTTATTTGCAAATTTCGGCAATAAGTCGTATCAGAGATTGTGGCATATAGTTGACACCAAATCATTGGCTGCTGCAATACTTACTACACCTGTTTTGTTGGTAGAATCCTAACTATAGCCCTGCACATTTTACATAGTATTTCTGTGTTCTCAAAGGGATCTTCAGATCAAGGTGGCTTGTGTCAACTTTTTATTCCTTGTTCTAAGAATGTTCAAGCATGAGACTATATCAGCCACCTTTGCTTTCGTTTGGTGTAGTGTGTAGTATGTGAAAACTACATCCTGATACGGGTTTGAGAGAAAAGGCTTTTCTGATGAGATTGAGGGTGATGCTGACAGTTGTGATTGTTCTGTAATAAACCAACATTCAGAAAAGACTCAGGAAGTGATATTTTCTAATGCATAATGTTATAGAATTATGAAAGATAAAAGCTCTAGTCACTGAGCAACTATTTTGAAGTTAACAATATACAATATAGTGACTATTGTTAATTTCCTGTCAGCTTCTTTGGAAATCCCATATCGGTTCTACTGTTTTGTTTTGTTTTTATTGTTTTGTTTTCTTTTAATTTCTTTAAAAACTAAAAAAGACCTATTCAAAGTGTGAGGTAGATGAATGGATTTTAATGTAATTAAGTATGAAAAATTAATTGATGTGAGTTCATATACCATCTTGCAGCTAACCTTTAAGAAACTTCCATTTACAGAGTTTTGATCAAGAATATCTACAATTATCTGAAGAATTTTAAAAAAGAAAGATATTTCTTTGCTTCGTTAACCAAAAAGGTGATTCTGGTCTTGAACAACAACAACAAAAAGTTAATTGCAATAGAGTAAATGTTTGTTTCAATAGCTGTTACATTAAATTTTATGAATTTTTTCAAAGATATCTTTAAAAAAAAAAAAGAGGGCCAGGAAAGAATCACAAATGTTAAGCATCATTTTTCTAATTACCAAAATGAGACTGGAATGTATCTCAGTGATAGAGCACTTCTGAAGCATGTGGCAGGCCCTGGGTTTGTCTGGGAGACGTTGGATTCAGTTCCTAGCTCTGCCAAAACAAGACAAAGCCAAACAAACAAAAAATCAAAATAAACAAAACAAAAACCAAAATGACAGATCCACATCCTCAAAAGAATGCTCTTTTCTTGTAGTGAAATCATACCAAGCCAGTATGAACACTGGTGAAAGTGGCAGGTTAAAATTAAAGAGTTAACTTAAAAAATTAACCTCTTGGAGGGAAGATAATATGATACTGACTTCTAATTTTAGCTACGTTTATGCTTGAAAGACAAAGGGTGGAATATTACGGTGGGCTACAAACATACATCTTTAGCCTTCTAACTTGGTCTTCAGTTCACAGTTACGCATGGAAAACTGGTCAGGTCTGGCCCAAATCTCATTTTGCAAGCGAGCAAAGGAGAAAAAAGCAAGGTGCCTCAAGAAGAGCACCATGAAGAGACTCACTCTTAAAAACTAACAGAAACATTTTACTGTGTGATTAAAACATATTGAATCGTCATCGCAAAAGTATTGTTTAACATGCGAAATCAGGAAGACTGGTCTTTCTCTGAGATATGATAAGATATTATCCAGATTTCTAAAGCAAATTGATAAAACCATTGTATCCCCTCACTAAATGTGTATCTAATTCATAAAATTCTGCAGACAGCAACTCTGAAGTCTTTCCCAGACTGGCTGCCTTCCTCTCTCACTGCTGTCTCTCCTTCCAGCCCTCCTCTCTCATGGGACTAATAAGCAGCTGCTTTGTCCTTTCCCTGCCACCTGTTGCTTTTTAGAACAGGTTGTGGATCCTGTACTCTGCCACCTCATTTCCTTCCTAAAACCAAGTGTGTTCTTGTCACTTTCCAGTCTCTGCTACGTAATTACAGCAACACAAGATGAAATGTAAACTTCTGACAGGGCCACCTTCTCAGTGTGTGACCTGTGCATTTGTACAGGGCTCCAAACTTAGAAGGAGCCAACATTGGTTGTCACTGTCTTACAGTTAATTCCTAATCACTTTCAAACAAGGAGCCCCACGAGTTTGTTGTCCGCTGTGTTGTATGAATCATGTAGCCAGCCCTGCTTGTTATCTTGGCACATTCATCCTCTGCCAGCTTACTTCTACAATACCTTTTTCCCCCATTTATCCCTGCGTACCACCTCTGCCACCTGCAGGGATTCTTAAAGCATGCTGTTCCTTTTCTCCAGTTTCTGCCTTTGCTTGTTTCTCTGCATGACGGATTCCTGCTTCTCTTTAAAAACTCCATGCAAGGGCTGGGGATTTAGCTCAGCTGCATAAGCGCCTGCCTGGCAAGCGTGAGGTTGTGAGTTCGATCCCCGTTACCAAAAAAAAACTCCACGCAGACATTACCTCCTATTTAAAAACCCACCCTGCAAGGGCGAATTGCTTTCTCTTTGATGCTTTACTCATATTTATCAGAGCAGGAGTTGGGTTTGCATAGATCTTCTTTACCAGATATGACCAATTTGAAGGCATTAGTTATTGTCCTCGGGTTTAGCCTGACATGTGGGTACTGCTCAGTATGTGTTTCTTGAATTTATTCAATCAAACATTTATTGAGCTTCTATAGTGTGTTAGGTATTGTTAGGTTTTTTGAATATAGAGATAAAGAAGGCAAAACAACAGAATAAGACAAAAACCAGAAACACTGACCCTGCCCTTAAAGAACTTGCAGTTCGGGGAGGGACATGCTTTGGCTGGCTCCAATGCTTTGCTCCTAAATACATGGCTAAGTACATGCTAAAGTTTTCGGGTCATACTTTAGATAATTCTCTCCTTGAGTAGGGGACGTGGTGTAATATTACAAGCTCTGGAATACAAAGAATCTTGACTTTGACAGCTTTCCTAGGTCCTCTTGTGTCAGTAAAGAGAAGGATGGATGTTAGCAGGGTCCTGGCCTTTTATCCTCATGTCTAAGGTGTCATTGATGATGAAATAGTAGCACAGCTTATAACCATTAAGAAAAATTGCCAGTTAACACTAACATGCCATCAGTTGTACGCTATTCTGGTTTCAAAGATAAAAAGTGAATGAAAATATGTATCTTGGAAAAATTAATAGCAATTCAAAGGTTAATCACAAGCAAAGTGAGTCAGAGAAATACTTTGGACACTAAAGGCAAGGAAGGCTGAAATAGTGTATCATTACACTAATTTCATGGATGACAGTAATAAATCACCTTTTAGAGTAGACCTGGATGTTCATGATCAGCTTGAAAAAACACAGAGGTAAGTGTTAATATGATAGATAATACCTATACAGCAGCCTAATAGCTTGTGTATTAAGAAAAGACAGCTACCTGTCAGGCAGCTGTCTTTGTAGAAACATTTGTGGAAGACTTGACAATTCCATAGAATACATTTTGACATGCTGTTGTGTTAGGTTGATGCGAAGGTCAGGAAGTGGCCTTCTCAAGAGCCCAGAGGAGGGAGGAGAGGGCCTCTGCCGCAGGCCCTTGCCCTGCTGCTCAAGCGCGAGGCTTCCAGCCGCGTCCCATTGCTTGCCTGTGAGCTGCTCTTGTTCTGCTAGCAAGGTCATCTGGAATCTCAGCGTGATTTTGGGTTTTCTTTTGCTTTCTCTCTTTCTTTTCCTCCCTTCTTTCTTCCCTCCTATCTTTTCCTCTTCTCTCCTTCCTTTGTCTTCCAAGCACAAAAAATAAACAACCATATCTGAAAATTTCTTCACAAGACCCTTATCCAAGTGCCCACAATCCTGAGCCAAGTGTAGAACTCAGTTTTCAAAATGATGGAACCTTGTCATGTCCTGTGAATAGAACCACTTCTCATGGCTGAAGGGGTTTGTTTTGTTTTGTTTTGTTTTTAATTGCACGGGTTGTTCTAGTTAAGGGACTGTGGTGAATAAAGTACAAAAACCTTGACTTTAACAAATACTCGGTTTGGGAGTACTTGGGTAGAAATCTGACCAGCTATGGTTAATTTTTTGGTTTGACCGAAAGTGGGTCTCTTCATATGAGATTAAAATTATCATGAATATTTTTTCAAGGGCAGTGTGAAAAAATGAACAGTTACTTGGGTAGCATCTCGATAATTATAATTAAATGAGCCTAAAAATGGCATCAGATCAGTTATTCCCTTGGAGGACACAAGGGCCCTTTGGAGCCACACAAGGCAAGCAAACATTCTTTGGGGGAGATCTCAGGTCTCATGTGATGGGGCAAGAAGGAAGGAAATGATAAAGCTGGACAGAGAGGAAGGCAGCAGAAGGAGAAAGTCAGTGAGAATTTGGCCTTAAACTTGCTATCAAACTCATGCAATCCTCCTGCCTCAGCCCCCTGAGTGCTAGGATTATAGGTGTACACTGCCACACTCAGTTTGTTTTCCTTTTAAAATTTCAGAGTATAAAAAAGACTCATCAGGCTTCTTTTACATCTCAAAGTAATATAAAAATGATGATTTTGAATGAAAATGGAAAGGTTTTATTTGTTTTTAATATGTAAGATATGTTTAGTTACAAACTGAACTTAATGAAGCAACATGTATGAGTTAAAACAGTTGAGTACTGACTATTGTGTTACATCCCTAAGAGCCTGGCCCTTTCGCTCACCAGCCTTTGCAGGACTGGGGGTGGGGCAAGCAGCCCGAGACTCAAATAGCCTCAGCCTTCACTTCTGTGCCCCTGAGGCCGACTTCTGCAGTACTTCATTCAGCCTGGGTGGTTTCTAAGATTTCTTATAATTCAAAAGTGTTTTAAGGAGAATGATAGATGAAAGAGTTGAGTTGTTTCTCAGTGCATCATATGTTTTAAAATGCCTCATGTTACGTTATGTTACTATGTTGTACATGGACATTTCTCACCAGTATGTAGTGCATTTTTTTTAATTGAGAAAATAATTTTAATTTGTTAACCTAGTGGTATTTATTTATTCATTCAGCATATTTTTAGCAGCGAGACCTCTGCATTATATCAGACATTGTGGTGTGCTGGAAGGACAATGACCAAGACAGGTTGCTGTTGGTTAGGAAACAGAGGCAGACTATTTGCTTGATGCACTTGAGAAATGCCTAGTAGAGTTATAGAAAGGACATCCCCAAGAAGAAGGTAGCTTTTCCTTGGAGGAAATAAGAATCATTAACAATATGTCCACACAACAATAGTGGCACAATCTGAATCTTGGCTTGGGTCTTAGAGGATGTTATATCATATGGAAAAAATGAAGGAGAAAGTGAAGGTAACAGGAGTTTTATAATGGATGGAACTAGAAGCTTTATGGAGAAAGCAGACTATTTGAAGCAGAATAGGAACAAATGAGAATTTATATTCTTTATAGTTTGTATCAGAGATACTGAGTTTCTATCTGTGAACATTGCTGTCAGGATGTGGTACTTGGAATGACTCTGGACCTCTTGAAATCAGGAGGGAACACAACCTAAGAGAATGAAAACAGAGTAGAAAATAATCCTATAACTGCGTGGGGCAGAGCAAAGTCAATCTCTTCATGCATGTTAGTCCTAGTGGAGGCATAGACCACAGTGCATTAGAAGCTAAGGACATGGAATAACATAAAGCGGAACATGATGAGCACTAAACCAGGATTGGGGCTTTGTAAATGTGGGGCTCTGTACACATGTGAAGTTGGCCCTGTAACAAGTTTATATTTCATCCCTTGGGTTGTAATGGCTGAGCACAGGCCATTAAACTGGGAAATGACAGGAACACACTTGTTTTTTTAGGAAAGAAATGATGTGGCAGAGTGGGAGGGTGGTGGCATTTTGATTTTTTTGGTATCGAGGATAGAACTCATGACCTTGTGCCTGCTACTGCTCGGCAGGCATTTATGCCACTGAGCTAAATCCCCAGCATGCTAGTGGCAGCTTTTAAAAGAGTGATCAAGTAAGGCTTCTCTGAGAAGGTAACATTTTTGTAAGGACCCAACTGTGACAAGAGATGCCGAAGAACATTCCAGCCAGAGGACGTAGTGGATGCCAACTCCCTGCATTCATCTAGAGCACATTTAAGAAGCTGCAAGGGCCTGGGATTTAGCTCAGTGGCACAGTGGCTGCTTGGCAAGCCTCAGGTCATGAGTTCAATTCCAGTACAAACAAACAAACAAACAAATAAATAGCTGCGAGAGAGAACAGTGGCTGGAACTGGGGAGCAAAGGAAGAGAGTTACTGGAGATGAGTTTAGATAAGCATCAGGCTGTTACCAAAGTGTCTGGCTCTTCATCTGAGTGAGACAGAAACCTGTGGAAGTATGTGAGGAGGGGAGCAATATGATCTGAGCTATGTTTTTAAAAAAAGTGACCCTCAGCAGAGGCACTCAAGAAAAATAAAGAGAGTTGGGCAATGTTAACTGGACTACAATGTGATTCTCCATAATCAAGGTATAAATTCAAACTTGAAAAACTTGCATCAGAAGCCATTTTGCTTATCCTAATATGAACACAAAGAAAGCTTCTGTGGAGGCCTATTTTTAAACATTCTTTTAAAAAATGTTGTTGAATTGTTTTTAGTAGCAAAGCTATACAAGTCCACAGTGACATACTAACGTATGTACATTCATCAAATCCTGGTTTGATTCAGGGGTTGTGAGGTGGTGGGATGTTTCTAAATGTGAAGAGTAGAAAAAATACTTTGCTTTTCAAAATAAATAGGTAACTTTGCCTTTTATTCTTGAATAATGTTTTATATAAAATAAAAGGAACCTTGCAGCCTTTGATTTGGGGCTTTTTTCACCTGTGTGAATGTGAGGTGGTAATAAAGTGAGTATTTTTTACTTCTGTGAGTCCTTTATAGTAAGACATGTTGAACCAGCTGTTGTGAAATGATAGCTTTCTATTCGGCTGTGCACTGCACACACTTCCCTTGTATTGTGATGGTAAGCAAACCCTTAACACCGAGTAAGGATTTTCTTGGCCATTTATTCTTCTCTCCAGTTTATGTATGGATTTCTGCCTAGGGTCAGTACTTTTCATTGAATCAAACTGAGAATCCAATCTCTCATGAACCAGCTCTTTCGTTTTAAACATAAATCCTTTTAGATCAAGAATGGATACTTCCTATAAGGATTAATCATGCACACTCAGTGATGAGCTGACATTGACTTTGACTGAAGATTTATTTTTGGAAACAGGGTTTTAAAACTAATTCTTCTGACTCCTCAATAAGTTCCAAAGAATAGTGTTCTTAGCCTACTGGGTTCCTCTAAGTGAAGCCAGGAACAGGATGGGGGAGACTTCCATGTGCCAATAGCTACCATTTGAGCCCCACGTCCTCAGTTGGATGGCAGTATGCAGAGGCTCAGAGAGGACTGGTGACTTGTTTGAAGTTATTTGGCAAATAAATGTGAAAATGAGATTGGCATCTATGCCTGAGTAACCTCAGAGCTCATGCTAGCTCTTAAAGGGGCTGCCTTGCAGAGGCCGAAGTAAATGTGCTATGTTAGCTCAGATGAATTTTCTTTCACTGGGATGTCATTTCTGAAGCTGTTACTTCCACCAGCTCTGTTGGGCCTTAGTAATTCTGTGCAAAGGAGTGCAGAGAGGTCCTTGAGTCACTTTATAGATTTATTACTGTGCATTGTGTGTGGATTTTTAAATATAGTGACTATTAACTATTAACCAAACTCCAAAATTACAGTAAAATCACAGTCATTTTCTTTCCACTTTAATAAGATGGACTTATTTTAATGTCACACTTAAAGGTATTTTACATAAAGACCTTTTCTTGAAGTTATGATGCATCAATTTGCAATTAAAAGCACAAAGCCAGTGATACTTGAAGAGTATATAACATCATGATATGAATCATGCTTTATTATTTGTACTGAAGGGTCTAAAAAGTAGTTATCATTGATTTATAAAGGGAGAGCTGATTAAGTGACATTCAGCCAGTGCTGTGACGACATTGGAGTTTTTAATTGCTGAACTATTGTATTGACTGTGTAGTATCTCTTAGTCTCATGATTGCCTAAAATTATCCTGGTCTAAATGTCATATCAAATTGGGAGGAGAAAAAGAATTTGAAAGGATAATGTTATCAAATTCTTTCATCCTAATTACTGTGTATTAATTTATCCTCTTTTTTTTTTTTTGCCCCCTCTTCCCACAGGAGAAAAATTCCAAGTGGAGACAAGGACCATTGCTGTTGACTTTTCGTCAGAAGATATTTATGATAAAATTAAAACGGGCCTGGCAGGTCTTGAAATTGGTATTTTAGGTTTGTATTTTTACCACATTTATAGATTTCTTACATACATTACTTGACCTTTACTATGTCTTTATTTTCTCTTTGGATAGGCATTAGGTATTTAGTGAATCAAATAACTAGTGAGAAGAAAATTGTCTTTTTAATACAGTTGATCATTCGATGCTTTCAGTCTATGTGTTTGAATCTTTATGCTATGTATATATTAACTAATATTGTACAGTTTTCAGTTATTTTCCTGCCTGCTTTATTTCTGTTCTCATTCTTCCTGTATATATTCAGAAATAGTTGTAATAATCCTTTACAATAGTTGATACCAAAAAAAGAAAAAAAATTGATGCCAAGCCACTTAGTTTAAAAAATAATGAAGGCTAAGAAAAGTGTTCTTAGCTTTTTGTTTTTGTGCCTCCCTGAAAAACCTTTTTAGATATTTATTTTCTCCCAGTCTCACCTTCCCATGAAAAGTTTGATACCATAGCCCTGTATAACTGCTTGGTAGAAGAAGAGCAGGATTGCCCCCGTCACACCAGATTTTGTTCCCTCTGGATCTCTGCCTCAGCTGAAAATGCATGGTTTCCACGTGTGTGATGGCTAGGCACGCGGAGATTGAGAGGCATCAGTCAGTGAACCAGTGTTTTATTTGGTTTTTTTCTAAGTCTTCTGCTTTGTTGCTCCTCATTTGTATTAGCAAAAGAGAGATAATGAGATAGGCTAAACTTTGTTACAGAGTCATTTCTAGAAACAGGACAACTAAGTCCAGAAAAGCAACTTCTCCACTAATTCCTTTTATCCTGTTTCCTAAATGGTGAGAACCAGGTAATTACCCTTGTTTTTTTTATTGGGCCATAAAGGAATGCAAATGAAGAGGAAAAAAAAAAAACAATGTTTCCTTATTCATTAGAGACTCAACCTCCTTTTTTATCCTATAAAAATGATTTTTTTGTACATGTGCCAACGTCCCACAAGGGATGTAAACATTACATGCTACTACATACATGCTAATAAACTAAAACAAAAAATTTTAAATGCAAAAAAATTTTTTAAAATATAATTTATAGGTAAGAATTGCATATTTTTTAAAAAATCAGTTATACACTGTAGGCCTAAACAGTACTCTTAGACATTAAGTTAACCCTGGCTTTGACATGCTGTCCTATGAGCCACTCTCTCAGGTCCCTGCCTCTCATCTCCATGTCCCCTGTACCCACAAATATACCCTCACTTACTGGAGAAGCAGTAGGTAAATGGCAGATGAAAACATGAGTCTAGTTTTCACCTTGTGTGTCTCCATGTTCTTCTCTAAATATATACATTGCCAGAAGTCTTTCACAAGTTCCTGTTCCTTGGTGTAGATCTGGGATACATTAATTACTGCTGACATCCATGAAAATCTTGGCTGTTTTTAAACCTCCAGAATAACAGCTGTGACGTACTAGTTAATATAAACACTACTGTGCTTTATCCCAACCTCATTTCAAACTAGTGATAGACAGGGGTGGTGATGGTGAACCTGCTAGAGCTTTCAGTGATAAAAACAGCCCACCATGGCACATGAGCCTTGGGTTTGCCATCACAGGACTGGGAAATGAAGCCCGAGCAGACAGGAAGGTGGCTTGAGATCCATTAATGAAAGGTGACTAAGAGAGGGT
Organism: Hydrochoerus hydrochaeris; assembly: GCA_004027455.1. Classification (NCBI taxonomy): domain Eukaryota; kingdom Metazoa; phylum Chordata; class Mammalia; order Rodentia; family Hydrochaeridae; genus Hydrochoerus; species Hydrochoerus hydrochaeris. The sequence continues at coordinate 73,771 of PVLA01002482.1, forward strand.
GTCATTATTTGCCTTCAACTTGTATTATTGGAGAATGACTTTCTTTTAGAAATACACTTCTTCACATTTGCGCTCTGTGTAAATTTTAGCAGCTTTTCACTGGAGGGATTGTGGCATTGGAGACAGAGAATGTTGGCCATCAGGTTAGTGTGGGGCTCAGTTATACAAGACATTCTGCAGCTGCTCTTTCCTGACCCAGAACTGTGTACAGAAAGGCCGTGAGTTTAGGCACACTAGTCAGATCCGGTGAGGCTGAGAGCGAGGAAGTATTTTGTTTCTGTTTCTAGAGTTTTAGAACTTAGGTCAGTACTGTTTTCCCAGGCCTTGGATGCTGATAGAGAGCCACTGTTCTGATAGTCCAGCTCCTTAGTTTCTTTGCAACTTGTGGCTTAGTAGTTTGTACCCTTCGTCTTTCACTTATTTGTTCAATCATCAATCAGTAAGTTGAAGTTACAGCGATGAGCGAAGAAAGCTCTACCGCGTTATTTATGTAATGCAGTGTTCCAGTTGGAAAGAACAGTGAACCAAGTGGTGAACTGTGAGGTAAGTACCTTAAGAAAGACAGAGCCGGTGTGATAAGAGCATAAAGGGGGATGCAAGAGTTAATACAAGGAGAAATAACAGTGAGGAGGTCTGGCCAGCGAAAGGTAGGAAAAGGGAGGATACCAGAAATGTTTAAGGAGACGAAGCAGTATTTTGTGAGAGATGCAGGCAGGATGAAGAAGGGGGACTCAAGACTTCAGGGTTTTGCCTGAAGCTTCTGCATCACTAAGATCATTTACTGAAATGAGGAGCATCGGAGGACAAGACTTTCTGGGCCTCCGTGCATTGAAGTTTGGTGTTCTTCTAAGGTGCCCGAGTGGGGAGACTATGGGGTATGTAAGCCTAGGATTCAGGGGAGGTTTGGCCTGAATCCAGCTGGGAGATCAGTCAGCTGTGAGTAGTAATTTCAGTGAAGCAGTGAGACTGGAGATTGTCCAAGGAGAACACAGAGAATGTAAAGAGAAAGCTGAAGACAGAGCTCTTTTGAGTTCTCTTTCCTCCCACCGAGGGCTGTCTGGAATGGATAGCATAGAGGGGAACCCTTTCTTGTGTGAGTTCAGCACTGTTCAGTAGACCTCTAACAAGGACCACATAATGATTTGAACTGTTCTGGTAGCCACATTTTTAATAAGATGAAAAGTTACAGGTGGAGCTAATTTTAGTAATCTATTTTATTGAACCTTCTGGATCCAGAACATCGTTTTAGCATATAGTCAATATAAAATTATTGAAGTATCTTGCCTCCTTTTTATTCATACTAAGTCTTCAAAGACTGCTGTGTTTTCCTACAGTTGTAGCGAGTCCCAGTTCTGCCTGGGCCCACATGTGAAGTGCTGGGTAAGCACATGTGCCTCATGGGTGCTGCTCTGGACATCAGTACACTGTGTCATCTCAACCAGCTCTCATCTTCAGTTTGTGTGGCAGAGCGATGGATATAATTTCTAGAATTTTCCTATGCTTTAAAGCAGCAGTTCCCAGCTCAAGGACAATCTGGCAATGTCTGGCAATGTTTGGTGACATTATGTTCACTGCTTGGCCAGGGCAGGGTAGGAATTTTCATAGTCCTTAGTGAGTAAAGGCCAAGGATCATGGTGAGCATTCTATAGTGCTTATAGGACAGCCTCCCAACAGCAGAGGATGATTGGCCTAACATGTCATAGTAGTGCAGTGATGAAGCCTTGCCTTCAAGTAACTGTCATTAGACAGTTCTCACTGAGTACTTAGTGAAACATGCATGACTTTGGTTTTGATTTCTAGTTGGTTACAAATCAGTAATAAAAATAATTATAGCCAATGTTTACATAGTTGTTGAAAGTGTATAGTAGCACTGTCTTAGTTATTTTCTTGTTGCTGAGACAAAATACTCAAAACCTACAGTTAAAGAGGGAAAGCTTTATTTAGCTCGTAGTTTATAGAGGTCTCAGTCCATAATCAGCTGGCTTCCAGGGCAGGGTGGCATGGTAGAGAACTTTTCATGGCACCCACAAAACAGCAAAAGCACCAAGGAGGGAGAAGATAAGCCTCTTTCTGTCCCATGTATTGTACCCAGTCTACTGGGGATAAGGGCAATGCCAGTCCAGTCAGTGGGTGATCTAGCAATCACCCACCCTTTACCACAGCACCCTTAATCCCAGCACTGCACCACCAATCAATCATACACTCTAGATTCAGCCACCTCCGAAAAAGTCTGATGACGGCACGAGGCTCTGGGGGACACCTAGATGCGTGCTGTAATATAGGACCTTCACGTTATCTTATTAGGTGGGATCTACATTTAGTGGTCCTTGTGAGCTGCATTTTATCTTATTACTAGGTCGTATTTCAACTTTAATCTTTTGTTCCTTCCTTCCTAGTCTGGGTATAGCTCTCAAGAGCTTGTGAGAAAAGGCTGTTGTACCTGTTTTCTTTCTCTGATTACCTATGTTTGAGCTCCTTTAATTTCTTCCTCTTTTTCTCCATCCTCATTCAGATTCCACATACTCATTTCTTACCTTTGTCTGGTCAGGCCAAAATCATCTCATTTAATCACCACCTTCCTCTCTTAATACAAACTCACCTTTATAGACATACTATATGTAGCTTGTTTCTGACCTAGAAATCCATATTAAGTCATAGGAAGGAATTATTTTCTACTGAATTTTAAACTAGTAATGATAAAAAGAAAAATAAATTACCAATATGTACTCAATTTGTTCGAATAGTGTTAAGCATCAAACTAAATTCATTGCTTAATAAAGAAAATTAGTATTTTCAGAATTACAAAGGGAAATGCTAAGGCCCTTTGTCATGAAAGAAACATTGTTTTCAATGAGATAATTGGAAAGAAAATAGCCACGAATTATGTGAATTTATCCTGAAAGGTCACCATGACTTGATGAGACACTAAATGCTGAAGGTTGAGAAGTTGGGTTCTTAATTCTGTTGTGGAGAAAAAGTAAGCATCTGCTGTCTTCTTTCAGGCAAATGCCAAAAAATACAGATTTCAGCAAGCTTATAAAACTTCAACTGTTTAGAGAAAATGACGTCCTTATTTCTTTGAATAGGCAAACGGTTAACACAGCACGATTGCTATCATTCTTGCTTGGTCCATAGGAAAGACTCATCTGTACTCCAGATTGCTTTGGAGGACTTTTCACATATATTGCAGGGAGGTGTACTTTACCAAGGCCAAAGGAGTAGCCTTGGATTTGAAATATACCACAGACAGTGCTTCTTTCAAATTTCAGTACTGTTGACTTTTCAACTTTATAAAAGTGAGATTCTTTATTCTAGAAAAAGAAAAAGTATAATTCCTTCCTTCGTGATCCTTTTTAGAAAAAATTAACCACACCTCTGTTTGAGTTTTTAATGCATCTTATACAAGAATTCTCCCATGCCAAATGCTTTCAAGATCCTCTCCACTCAGTGTTATGGTTTGTATCACTGTAGAATCAAGTGAATCAGTTGGTAATGGATGTCCTGTGTTGTCATCCCTGCTTATTGTACTCAGGGTTATTTGTCATCCATTTAACATTTTTGGTCTAACCCATACACACTGCCCATGATTTTAAGAGGCCTCCTTGTAAAAAGAGTAATATGTATAGACAGTTATGCTGAAGAAGATCTTATTATTCCCTGTTCTTTCTATGACCTTTTAAGTGAATACTGGCTCTACTAATGTTCTTGCTGAGTTATTTTTAAGTTAGTGTTCTTCTCTTTTCCTCAGCTGATGGCAAACTCTTTTGTCCTTCCCATGCAACCACTGTCGCTACTAAACCTCAGAGATTTTGGGGAAACATTTGTATTCCCCTTCTCCTCCTAAAGGCTGTGTTTCCTGGAATGTTCTCAGATAGAAAATAGTCAAATACAAATACATGTATTAACCTAAAGATTGAGCAGAGATACTCATGAGAGTTAAGATTGGTTAATTCTGTCTCTGTGTACACCAAAGTTTTTTTAGCTCTCTTTAAAAGAGTTCCAGAAGTAAAGATAATTTTCACTAATGGATGGTTTTAAAACAGAGAGAATGGGACAGGGTAATAACACAGACACGCCATGTATATTCTTTGTCATAGTCTGTATTTTGGCAGACATTAAAAATGAAAATACTTTCTAGAAGATATTTAAAATTCTCTATGTGGCAAATACCAGTTATTTCCATGTTAATACACAAATCTTAGGAGGTTTAATGTGTACAATTTTTCACAGCTATGTTCCTTTTCTCTCACTTTTCTTCTTCCTCTTTTGCTCTTTGATTTTCTTTTTCGCTACCAGAATGAAATGTAAACTACAAAATGACAAATTTTTTATCTGACTCTTATATCCCATGTTTGATTCAGAGCTATAGTTACTTCTGAATTTATGAATTTCGCAAGGGAAAAAAAGTCTAAGAACTCTATTTCAAGCATATTGGAATGGGTTTTGTGACATGACTTGAGAGTACATTAAAGTAAATTAGCATTCATTTGACACAAAAGATTATTGTACAGTGCATGGTTATTGTTATTTTTTTTTCACCTTCAAAATTCAGGAAAACCCTAAAATCTGCCATCATAACATCTAAAGAGTCTGTTCGCATTATTCATATGGGTGTGAGGTATTGCTGGAGGTCTTAGGTTTTGTTTGGTTTTTTAGTACATTTAAGCAGTTACGTTAGCCAGTTTCCATTTGCTATGTGAATAAAAACACTGCTGAAACTTGGAGCCCTAAAACACAAGGCAGTTTATTAATTTGGTGTTCTGTAGTAAAATTCAATTTTTTACAAATTCTATTTCTAAAGAAATATAGTAAACATCAATTTGCAGCAATTTTAAATCCCAGCTCTTAGGTGACTCAGAGAAAGCGAATATGCCTGTGAATATTTCTCTGATGCCGTCATCAAGAGTCTGTGTGCAAATGCCCTGAAGTCACAACTCTTGCTTTTCCAGACAGCTACTGTGTTTTCCCAGAAATCAGACCTAACCAGAAAATAGTCAGCTTTGAAAATTAGAGATCAAAAATGCCAGCCGCAGTCAGCCTATCCTTGCCTTACAGAGTAGCAAGAGAATAGTGAGGTATAGTTCCCTGTGTGACACTGGTCATTAACTATGGTAGCAACCAGCTATTGCTTATTTTCCAGTTAGGTCTTATTTCAGGATTTGTGTACAATTTGGTAACACATTCGTACAGATTGGTTTCAGTTTCATACATTGATTTTTGAAATCCACGTGTATCCCATTTGTTTAAATGAAAGCCATGCACAAAAATTAGTTTTTAAAAAAATTTAGTGCTAGCCATTAAAAACAGTCATGCTTCCTCTGCTGCTAGAGTTAAAATGCGTATCACTAAAAATGCCTTCTCTTTGTGTGGTGCAAGCCGAACTACACCAAGACTGTATCTTGACATTCTGAGATGTGTGATGGGCTCAGGTGAAGTTGTTCATAGGTACCTGTATTCCAACAGCTAATTTTATGGATCTAGAAGGTCTATATACTATCCCTTAGAAACATTTACCATATCCCTGATACTTAAGAGATGGAGACAGTCATATAATGTTTCATGCATATTCCTGTGGAAGTTCCAATTTTAATAATAAAAGCATGACTGTGTAAAAGTTTGTATATACTTATCATTATGTAGTATTTATTTAAAAGTCGAGTTTTAAAATGGTTTCATATGTCTATACCTTAACTTGTGGTTTAATCTTTTTTTTTCTTCTTTCTTTCTTGTCTTTTTGAGACAGTTTTACTATGCAGTTCAAACTGGCCTTGAACTCGCTTTGGAGCCCAGGGCTGGCCTTGAACTTGCAGTGATCCTCTTGCCTCAGCCTCCCAAGTGTTGGGATTACAGGAGTCATGTTTTAAATAGCACTGAGTTGTGTTTTAAATAGTCACCCTTGTTGCTCTGTACCTACTGTGTTTTAACATAAGGGGAATTCCCATTGGAAAAAACAAGGGTAAATTAGTTCTGTAACAAATACTAACTAATGTAAAAAAAGTTGATTCTAGTGATGGTGTGCAGCACTTTAAATAAACATTTTATTTACCAAAAAAAGAAGAAAAAATTCAAAAGTATAATTAGCCACTTGGAAAGGACTAGTTGGCGTCTACTGGCAAAGTTGGGTAGGACTTCCTTATATCTCTGTCCCCAAAGGATCAAAGAAAGGAATAGATACAGGCCTAGGAGAAGGGACCAAGGGACAGCGAGACGAACTTGTTGGGTTGCTTGGAGAAAAAGGAAATGAGCACACTAGGTAAGTATGTAGCTTTCTCCCAGTTGATTGAGGAAGATAGTGGTGGAAGAAGAGTCCTACTTCTTTAGAGGGTTTGGACTGTTTGAAACTATAGATTATCATTTTGTTCTCAGGACCTTCACCAATTAGAAATTGGTTTTAAATTGTTCTCTTTTGAAATACAAATACCTCTGCAAGGGCTAGTGGCTTTTAACATTTTCATCTTACTAAGATGATTGAGTTTATTGTCTGTCTATTTCTTACTGCATCAGTTTCCCTGAGGAGGTGGCTGTTAGTGAAGACATGGCAAAGCCTTTTTTGAAATGGAGAAGTGTAGACTTAACGAGGAAGATTTAGATGTGGATTGGTGACCAGTGTGGTACTGAAGTGGGGTCAGAGCAGAAGAACAAAATACAGTTAGTTGAGAGGGTACCAAAGATAAATTTCATCTACTTGGAAATACCCTTCTCCACTTTATTCCCCTGAAGCCAGGGTATAAATGGCTTAGGCTCCAGAAAGAAGTCTGTTATATTATAGGAAAGGACTGGAGGAAGGTGACAAACGATAGTTTGGGAAGGAAGGTGGACTTTCTCTATCAGTTCCAGGATATGATTTCTGTGCCTTTGAAGGGTTAGGATACTTCTGAAACTTTCCTTTTATAATACTACAATCACATTCTTTCACTAACCACCCAGTGTTAGCATCAATGTCACAAGTTCAAAGGCAGGGTTTCCAACAAGACTCCATGTTTCAGAAGCCAATTGCAAATTTGGGGAATCCTCAACCGTGCACTTTTGACCAGCTGACTACAAATTTCTGGATTCCCATGACTGTCTCAGCTTTAGCAATTCAGCTAGAGCCATTCACAGAACTCAGAGAAGTGCTATACTCATGATTTCAGCTTTGTCGTGAAGGATGCAAACCAGGCTCAGCCACATACAGAGGCACAGGGCATGGTCTGGGTGGGTCCTGGATACAGAACTTCCATGTCCTCTCCCTGTAGGTCAGGGCACACTCCTGGCATACCAGTTGTGTTCATTAACCAGGAAACAGCATTGAGCTTCAGTGTCTCGAGTTTTTATTGGGGTTTCATTGTGTAGGCATGACTGATCAAGACACTGTCCATGTGATCAAACTCAATCCCTAGCGCTCCTCCCTTATCTGAAGGTTGAGCTGGCTCAGAGCTCCAACTCTGTTCACATAGTCGGTCTTTTTGGTCACCAGTCTCCATCTTCAGTTATCTTTGTTAGCATGAACTCAAAAATGGTCCCAGGGTTCACCATTAAGAATATAGACACTGCTGCCAGGGAATTGCAAGGTTTTAACACCACCTCTCTTCAACAAAAACCAGACAAATCGATATATAGCACCTTTCCTTTCCTGTTTTTAGAAATTATTCTTGGGTACAGTGTGATATTTCAATATATAATATACAGTATTATCAGAGTAATTGGTATATCCATCATCTCAAATGTTGTTTCATTGTGCTAGGAATATTGTAAATTCTCTCGTAGTTATTTTGAGATATATCATTAACTACTGTCAGCCATAGTTATTATCTCATTGTGCTTCAGAACGTTGGAAGTTATTTCTCCTATCCCACTTCATGCTTGTGTCTATTAACCATCCTCTCTCAATCACCCCTTCAACCTACCTTTCCTAGCCTTTGGTAACTACCGTTCTAATCACCTGCTTGTTGATTCATTTAATCAACCATATACAAATTCATTAAGCAAAATTCTAGAGCTGTAGCCATGAATGAAATAGACATCGTTTCTGCTCTTATGGAAGAGTCATTGAACAAGTAGTTGGGAATGTGTAGCAGTGAAAGAGAATGATAAGGCTATCCCCAGCGGTCTCGCTGAGAAAGCGTGCAGGTTGAAACCCAAAAGCTATCTGACAATCACTGGGAGAAGAGATGCGAGGAGGTTCCCGGGAAGGCGAAACGGAGGGGATAAACCCCGGAAGAGTGTATTCTTGACATTTTGGGACCGATGGGAGACCTATAAACCTGGAGCGAAGGTTTCAACAGGCACAGAATCAAGAGAGAAGCCTGAAGATGAAGCAGAGCCAGGTCTGAAAGTGGTAGAAAACTAGGTTAATACATTTGGACTTGTTAAAGAAAAATTTTAGTCAAAGTGCACTAAACAGTTTGTTTGCATACAGGCTGCCTTCACAACAAAAAGGTTGAGAGGCTCTGCTCTGCAGCTTCTGTGGACAGAAAATGGGAGTACGGTGCCCAAGCAGCTTGGCTGCTTACTGCTGTTTACCTTACTCAAACACGGTCTGATAAGCTGGCCCCTGTGATTAAGGCTCTGCCACTGTGATTGGCTGAGACTCACCTGTGGGTTACAAAGCCATAGGCCTTGTAAACTGAGTTGCCATTTTGTATGCAGGGACTCTAGGCTTGGTAGCATCCTTGGGTCAAATTTAGGTTGACACTTTGTTGGAAGTACAGTAGAAAACCACTAAAGAATATTAAGCATGAGTTGTAACATTAGAATTTTCGAGAGATCTTTTTGACTGACAAGTGGAGAAAAGTGAGAATTAATACAGGGAGACCAGTAAGGCTATTTCAGCCATGAGAAGATGGTTTATAATAGGATAGTGGTAGTGAAATGGAAAGACATGATTGACTGAGAGAGATGTTTTGAAAACAGAAACAGGACCAGTTTCCTGGGTATATGCTCTTGAGTAAAGAATAGCAATCATAATTTTGTTTTAAATCATTATTGTTAACATTCCTTAATTACTTTCGATAAAACATGCACCATGCTAATGAATCTCATTTAATCCTCAGCAACACTATAAGACAGATACTAGTATTTCTTTGCCCATTTTACAGGCAAGAAACATAGTTAGAAATTCATTTCATTGTCCAGGATTAGACAGCTAGTAATTAGCAGCTTCCAGGTTCTGACTTAAACTGAATAGAATGTCATTTCTCTAAAATAAAAACCTTTGGATCCAGAGCAAATTCTGTACAGAAGAATGGTGATTTTACTTTGGAATATGATAAGCTTGAGATGGTTATGAGAAACCCAAGTGGAGATTAAGGTAGACAGTTTCATCTTTGCACACAAATTTCCCATAGTAGAAAGGAGAATGTGTTGAATGCAACTGGATATAGCCAATGATAGTAAGCAGAATAAATAATGCGGTTTTGTACACACACACAAACACACACGGAGACACACACACACACATCAAGAACATTATCTGACTAAGTATAGTGACTTGTATTTCCATTAGATGTATTGACTGAGATTAGATTTCTAAAACGAGCGTAAGATTTTTAGAATTTAAATTTATTTCCTTTTACTTAAAAACCACTAATGGCATTAATTAAAGCAGAACCTTTAACTTAAAACTGGATAATTACCTCTGTGATTTCAGATATGTAAATAGAACTGTAAGTCACAAAATTGATAAATGTTCCTCCCATTAGCTAACATTTAACTACCAACCTCATGTCATTCTTTCCTCGTTCCCTTTTCCAATTTTATGTATGGCAAATCTCTAATTTTGTAATGAAGATCACATAGCAATTTAAATTTAAACAGTGAAAGGGAAATGTTCTGTTGTGTTGCTTCTGGCTCAATCTTAATTTTTCAATTTCTGATTAAAGGCACTGCAAATTTAAAGCCTTGTAAACTCTCTTTTATTTGGAAATTGCTACTCACAAGTGTATGAAAACTGTAAAGTTTGCAAAATGTTTTACATGGCGATCCAAATATCATCTGTCAGTTTATGAGCATGTGCTAGCTACAGCAATATGTTAAAGAAAGCAGAAAAAGGATTTCTTTGCATCACTCCTCACTGTAGACTGTAAAACGGGTCTACTTGAATGCAGTAAAGTGGGTGGAAGAGGAATTGGGATAAATGTAATCAGCTGTTCTGGTGCTACTGCCCAGAGCTCTGTCTTCCAGAAAGATCTGTCTGCTTGGATGCTGATCATACATAATCAAACCAGGACACTTTGTCTTAGGCACAAAGTAGGAACTAGTAAATTTTTGTTGAATAAATCACCACATAATGTTAACTAACTCATCTTCCATTTATTACGTATTAATATGTTCCAGAAATTAGGTTAAAGATTTTATATGTTATCTCATAATCAAATTTAAGAGTCAGTTTAAAGTATTATCCCTGTTTCATGTATAAGAACAGTGAGGAAACTGAGGCTCCCAAGATAAAGTATTTGCCTCTTATTAGGAGCTAGGACTAAATCCTGGGCCTGTTGGACTTTGTGATCTATTGCCTTTTACATCCCCGCCCCACTCCATGCTGAGGATCAAACCCAGGGCCTCCCACAGGCTAGGTAAGTGTTGCTCTACCACTCAGCCAATACCCAGCCCCTTTTATACAAAACTAAACTCAAAAAGTAAGACAGAAGTTGCTCCCCTTTTGCATATTCACTATTACTGAGGCCTACATTACAAAAATTCTGTTTATTTAAAAATATAATGAAGTGACAGCACTTTTGAAGTGGTTTTTATTAATGACCTCTAAGTGCTGGAACTGGATTAGTGTATATAACTACAAATATAACTGAAATGTAACCTTACCATTTTTTGCTTTGATATCAAATGGAATATTTTACATTACTTGGTTTAAATTTGGAAACTCAGCCATTAGGCAAAGTATTTTTAAACCACATTAATTTCTTATGTCCCAAATTAATCTAAAGGAAAAGAAGCCTATTGAATGTGGTCCGGGTGTGTTACCCATAGGAGTGGATTTTCATTTTCTTGTCGTTTAGTGTTGTTTGCTCCTCCCTTGCACCTAACACAGATAGCAAACTAATTTGATAGTGACGTCATTATGTCTCTGTGGCAGCTTGGTTTGATAAAGTATTCTAGGTCTGTAAGATCAGCTGCAAGTGAACTTAGGAACCCAAAACTTGTGAGTGTTCTTCGAAGTGTAAGATAGGGGTTTGATTATTTAGAAGTGGCATGGTACAATTTAGAGTATTTATATAACATTTAGAATTACTCTGCAGTTTCAGCAGCACATCGACAGTGTTTTCTGATGTTCTGAGGGGACGCTGCACAGGGTCTCTCTGGATAATCCGCTCACTGTACCAAGATCCACTCTGAGAATCGCTCCTCTGCCCGCCCCAACGTCTCTTTCCACATCCCGTATCCCCGTCCGAGGCCTGTCTCCTCCCGCGAGCCCTTCCTAGTCATGGAGCTCTCCAGTGAGAGACGATGGGAAAGATTCTGTTAGTATCCAAGGTCCTGTGGTGCTGACTGGAGCAGCAGCAGTGAGGAGAAAGCCATTCACAGATGTTCTTTGTTTCTAAAAGACATACTGCATCAGACAAGCTAAAGGGTTTTTCAGGTCACTGAAAAAAATTAAATCCATCTCTGTGGGTCTCCTTTGAAGAACCGAAGACAACTCACTATTGATGTACAATGCTAGTTTAAGGTACTACAATTTAGAAGGCATTGTCAACTTTCTCAATAATGACAAAACAACTCACAAAGTTGCTTGGTTTTATGAATTCTATAAAGAACCTTGTAAGATATAGAGATGGCATGGCCCGTACCCATTCTTAACAAGATTAAATTATAATGGGGATATTTCCATCTTTCACTCCCACTCAAAGCCTGTTTTCTTTTTTTGCTGTTGCCTGAGAGCTTTCTGCCTGCTGTTTGGTCACTGCTGCCACCTAATGTCTCCAAGTAAAATTGCAGTGGGTTTGCCTTTTCTAAAAGATCCCCTCTATCCTGCAGTTTCTGGAAATAACTATTTGAGCATATAGGGGAATTCAAGCCTTGATAATTGAGTCTGCTGAAATAAACCAACAATAACAGATTAGCAAGAGAAAAGGCCTACAAATTTACTATCAAAACATGTGCATGGGAGCCACACAAAATATGAAATTTAAAGAGCCAGATGGTTGAAGGTTTGTAGGGAAGAGAGAAGGGGGAATATAGGCAGTTACCAAGGGTGGAGAAATATTTTTAGGGGAAATGAATAGACTCAGAAGAGTCAGTAGCCCGTTTCTCTGGGTTCGAGGTGTGGTGTCTGATGTTCAGTCTTCTGTGATCCAAGTTTAATCTTCCTTGGTTAAATGAGATTTCATGAAGGCAACTGTGTTCCTCTTTGGCGAATCCAGTCTTTAGTAGATTGGAGAACTTGAGAAAAGCCTCACCCCGGAGTCTGCTGACCCCTCTATGCCTTTAATTTCAAAGGGCATACCAAGGCATCGTATTCTGGAGTACCATTTTCTGAGTGTCAACAAGAACAAATTGTGTTTCTCTTTGTGCTCCTTAAGTCCAAGCACTCTGAAGTAATTGCTTATTGTGGAAAGACAATGAATAGCATGCATTACATGTAACCATGCAACCGATAAAGCAAGAGAGAAGGCGTCCAGGAATCTTGATACTTAGTATAAGATAAATTGCTGCCCTGACCAGTCTGAAATGTATTTCCCTTTATAAAATTGGACTTGATGCTCTTAATGGTCTATTCTAGCTTAAGTGGTTTTTAGAAAATTGTGTATGGTTATGTTAATGAAAGTATGGTCCTTTTATGTGATATTATTTCCTTTTTTAGGCTGAGCCTGTTTTCTTCAGGACCTGTGTTAAATATTCCCATTTTCACTAAATACATAACTTCATCACTTTCCTGTATTGGTTTAGCAGAGACAGAGCTGAGGACTGTCCATTGCTAATGCAGCCTTAACCAGAACAGAACTTCCTGCCTACTTGGTTATTTCTGGGCTTCCTTAGCTCAATATTGTATTTGTAGTGCATATTAAGGTTCCTAGACTTAAAAGACCCACCCAATCTGGACTTTGAGAGATTTATATAATTATATTGTTTAATTTCCATTAATGTGTTTTGAAATACAGCATTAATGCTTCTTTGGGTTACAAAGAAATCTTAGGATAAAATGCTTTTTAGATACAGGAGAATAAAGGGAGACAGAATTTGCTCTACATGATGTGATTTGTTTTAATTTGTGAAGGGTGTTATAATTTGATTAAAAAAAACCTCTTTCCTCAAATACTACTATCCTACACTGACTTTTTAAAGAATTATTTTATGTCTAGCATTTTAGTAGATACTTTGATTTCTCTCAAACATACTTAAAATGAATTATTTATTTTTTATAATTTAACTGGTTAAAGCAAAGTCAAGTGAATATAAAATAAAACATTACCTTCAACTAGTTTGGGCTTCATTTGTTAACAGATTTTCTGGAGAATTGATTCCTGGGGCCCCTACTGGAGGGAGATCCTTTTGAATGAAATAAAATTAATTTAGACCTCCTGTTACTATGTTTAGGATGCTATTCCTAATTTGGATGGGCATGAACCCATGCTTTGCCGTTATCCTTTGCTTACGCTTTCAGACAGTGTTCAGTGGCTCGTTCAAACTATACTGACTGAATTTTACAGGTAAACTGGAAACTGCGTAAGTGACTGGCTTACCTAAATGTAGAACCTTTACTGAGTTCCCTTGAATTATGAGTTTTGTTAGTCTGTTGAAAAGTTTACTGTTACTACTGTCAGTTTTATTTGGCACAATTCTTATAAGCATTAGTGGACTGATCATAATTTTATTATCTTTTGCAGTTGAAACCTTTCTTTTCTAATACTTCAGTATTATTAAGTGTTGCTATCAGATTTTTGTTTATTATCCAGTTATTACTGATCACTTCTTCTGAACTAAATCCCGGGTAAAGAAATAGGACAGCATTAACATAGTGGTTAAGAGCCAAGGTTACAAAGTCAGATTTCCTGAGCTTGAGTTCTGTCTGTTTGCTCTATGATCTTAGGGAAGTTTATTTAGTTACTATAAACTTTATTTCTGAGCCTAAATGGGAGATAATGAAAGAAATTCTACCTAATAGAATTGTTGTGGCAATTAAATGTAGATAGGTAGTGAGTAATCCATTTCATTAATTATTTAGTTAATACAGATTCAGAGATACTAGGTTCATTTTTTATCCCAATAAGTGTTCTCTGTGTAATGAGTGTTTTTGACTTTGTCTTTCCAGGGCTAGAGAAAAATCACAGGATATCTAATTATTAGACTGTATATCCAGCATTATATATAAATTTGTATATTCATACCAGTAGTCTTACAGCTCTAACTTTAGGTTAGGTGATTGGGAAGTAGGGCTACAAGGGGAAAAAGAAATGCATAGCCTCCTCACTTTGTTAGGAAAGAATTGTTTGATTCTTTCGCTAAGCACCTGTAGCTTCTTACTGAACTATAAATGCCACGATATCAGTAACCATCTCTTTCTCCCTGCTTTTTCTAGTTCCTAGTATATGTCTTGCACAGAACTATAGATATCTTTTGAGTGACTGAAAGCTCTCCTGTTAGAGGTGAATAAACTGAGATACGTGGCATACATGACTTAGCCCGTGTTACACGCTTTCGGAAATACTGTACTTACAACTAGGTCTTGAGTTTCCAGTTTTTTGCACTGTGGTTCTCTACACTCTGTCTACTACACTATGGAAATCTAAGTTACAGAGACTACCTTAGCAATGTTAGAAGTAATTGCACTGCAGAGGGAGAATAGGTATGGAAAGTAGGAGGTGAATATAGAAGTCCTTTTGACAAGGGTGAGATGCTAAGTGTAGACAGATGGGCTTAATAAAGCAAGAAGACACTTCTCTGTACTTTAAGACAGATTTGAGGTAGAAAGGTTTAGGAAAGGTCACTTCAGACATAAACTATGTTTTACCTAATTGTATGTATCATTTTCAGCTTCATAGCTTTAATCCCATTATTTCAAGGAATCTTGAAAATATATGTTAGCTGGCTAATGATCTTGTCTTATTTCAGTGAACAACGTGGGATTGTCCTATGAGTATCCTGAATACTTTTTGGAAATTCCTGACTTGGACAATGTGAGTTTTTCTTTATCTCTTATAGAATGCATTCAGGTATTAATTAGACAGTTTGGTGTAATGATTCAGACTGTGAACACTAGAGCCCAGCTACCTGAGACTCCCACCCTGATTGTTCTGTTTACTATCGGCGGTAGTTTTTGGGTGAAGCTAAATACGCTTCATCTCTGTTTCCTCACCCAAACAATAGGCAACTTCATAGGAATGTTCAGAACATTGAATGAGAAAATATGTATACAGCACCAGAGTCAGTAATAGCTCTAGTTTTATTATTATTTTTATTATATCAAAACAGCTTTATTTTGTTATGATTTTAAAATCAATTTAAAAATCATAAATATGTTAGGATTTAGGTGAACTAGCTCCACTGAAATGAAAGCCACATCTTTGATGCATCCATAATTGTTTAATGAAAACTAGAAAGGCACGTCGTTGAGGGACTATGTAAGTTTTTAAAAACTTGAAATCTTTAGATCCATTTATTTCTACTTTCCATATTGTAAAGTGTTGTTTATTTTGTATGCATCTTTTTATTTCCAATTTTTATTTGCACATTTACCTTAGATTTTGCCAATTAGCGTGAATTACTGCTTGTGTTAGAAAAATACTATCACAACAAGGCTAAAATAAAATCTGCCTCTTCTCCCCAACTCCAGTTATTTTTCAAGGTTTCCACAATATCTGGTGCATTTACCAGATTACCTGAGTATATGTCAGATATTTTCATTTCTATGATAAATCTGTATCAAATTACCTTTTTTTGCAGATCATCAAGAGACTGCTAAATGTTAATATTCTTTCGGTTTGTAAGGTAAGCAGCTTCGTTACAGATACGTCATCCTCTTTTTGCTTCTTTCTGTTTAAGAATATAGTACTGATTCTTTCACTTCCATCACCTCTTGTTCAGAATAAGCATTTATTCCAGATGAAAGTGGTCTGTTAAGTCTCCAAGAGATAGAAAGAACTGACCACCCAGTAGGTGTATCACTTTGCTAAGAACTGAACTATTAAGTCTGTTTGACATGCAGGCACTGTGGTAGGTCCCAGTACTACAAAAACCAACATAGGCCAAGGATCTGTTTTATATCACTTGCTGTTCATCACTGATAAATTGTTTTCATCTTCTCTACCTTGTAACTCTCTTAAACGATAAATAAATGTTGTGGTATAGCAATGTATGGAGACTATGGGACTATAAAGCTAGGGTGATTTTTATTAACCACACGTAACAGCCAGCCTAGCAGCCAAGCATGTGTTATAGACATGTCAGAACAAAAAAGCTTCTCTACTATGAATGTTTAAAAAAGTTCTCCTTGTGTCTTCGTGTCCTGAGAGAAATCGTAACTCTTACAAACTTCCTCTTATATAACATAGTGTACTTTAATGTATGGCTCTGCCTCTCACTAGGCAATATGTGTGTTGTTTGAAAGTGTTAATTCAATTTTTTTTTTTTGAGACAAAGAACATTTGGTAGCTTGCTACTTAAAGATACTTCAAATGAAATATTTAAAATGACAAGTAATAAGTTAGTCTCA
Source organism: Hydrochoerus hydrochaeris (assembly GCA_004027455.1). NCBI lineage: Eukaryota > Metazoa > Chordata > Mammalia > Rodentia > Hydrochaeridae > Hydrochoerus > Hydrochoerus hydrochaeris. The sequence continues at coordinate 90,416 of PVLA01002482.1, forward strand.
CTGTATTTTTTTGGTACCAGGAATGGAACTCAGGACCTCACACTTACCAGGCAGGCACTGTGATACTGAGCTATATCCTCAGCCCTGTGTCTTTTCATTTGTTATATATCAAGTTGTTCTTCCTTCTCTCCCTCCTCCTCTTCCTGATCCGCCCCCACTTTCTCTCTCTCACTTTGTTTAGCTAAGATAAATGAGTAACAAACAAGTGGGGCCATGAATAGATTTGAAGTGAACCTAACATGTATAGAATTGTGTGTTTAAAACATGATGAATATAAGCATATCTGTGTAGTTTTAAAAGCATTCTCCTTAGCTGATTTGGTTTATGTAACCATTCTTTAATCATCTGTGTGGTTTCAAGATAATTAAATAACTACCATTTGTTAGTTATATTGTGCCTTGGGCAAATTACTTCAGCTCTGTGCTTCAGTTCTTTGGCTGTAAATTAGGGATGATAATTCTCTTTACCTCACAGAATTATTGTGAAAATTAAACAAGGTGATACATGTAAACCTCTTAGAACAGAGACCAGATCACAGTACGGGCTCTAAAAGTATTACTGTTGTTAAAGTCTGAACTGACAATGACACTTGTAAATATGTGCAATGTAGGATTTTACTTTTTTTACAAAGCAAAGTTTTTTGATCAAAATTAACCACTCCTAGTCTATAATTTCTATAGTTTGTGGGTTTCCTTTTAGAAATAACTGATATATACTGTTTCGATCTATCTTTTCTGTACATCTGGCCAAGTGTTTGAAAATCATGACTGTACATGTGTTTCATGATATATTGTGCTGAATTAATGAGAAAATATGTTCAAGTGTTTAAATATTAATTTATAGAATTGTCAAGAGCTGCAGATTTGTCTTCTAATAGTTTTGACTGGACCCACTAATACGTTTTCTTCTAACCTCCGTCCTATCTGTCCTTACCTTTTTTGTGGTCTTATAGCATAAAACTCTGGCCTCTTCTGCCTCCCAGATTAGACATTCTTGCCTGGCACTCTTCAGAATACTGATGAGGAAAGGAAGGTCCTTCTTGGCCAGAGTGGGAGCACTAGGCAGCTGTGCATTTCTGAGCCTGGATCAGCATGTGCAGCAGTGATGACCTCCCCTCCTCGCCTAAAGCCCAAACAGTGCAGGGGCCCTCGGTGACTAAAGCAGCACAAATACAGCAGCACTGTAAAAATGAAGAGATAAGGACAAGAGCCCATTCCTGACACCTTGTGACATTGCAGAATGTATCTTCCCATTCCATTCTTCCTCTTCCCCTTTGTCACAGACACTTGTTCACCCTTAAAATGAGTAAGCAGAGACAAGTGGTGACTTCTTAAAAGAAAAACAATTCAAGACTGTTGGTTTGTGGAATTAATACCATCTGGAAGACAGCCAGTTTGGACTGTGGGTAGGATCGATGACGTATCACCTCTGCGGACAAAGTAGTGACTGGTCACATCTGGAAGTGGTGTCTGGGAGCAGTGACAGTGACAGTCACGTACAGCGGTGTGCCAGAAACCAGGAAAACAAAGGTAGGGCAGGATGTCCAGGAACCTGAGTGCCATGCTTGTTACACAAGAGCCATAGGAAGTCTTAAAATAGAGGGCAGTTGCCCACTCTAGAGTTGGAGAGTTAACTGCAGTGGCAGAGTGAGTGGCAGTGTGTATTTTATGCCACATTTATTTATCTCATCTATTCTAAAAACAAAGACATTTACCTTGGTGAAGTTTTGTGTGTGATGTTCCAGGTTAGTGCTCTCTCGTGATTCCATGATTTGCCCTCTAGCGTATTTTGATCAGTTGCCCTTGTTTACTTGTCTGTGTTGTGTTCTCATGGTTAGAGCCACATATTCATGGTGGCCGAACATCAGGAGAACTAGAGCATGAGATTGTATAGCCTAAAACCACAATAATTTTACCAGAAAAGCTTATGAGCCTCTTCTCACCATGAAGGCGGGCCCATGTTCTGTCTCCTCAGTAGTCCAGTGGTGGCAGGTGACTGGCTGAGGAGTGCACCAAGACAGACGAGCACATCAGCTTGTCCTGTGACTTTGGGCTTGTGCCTTCCTTTGAAGATGTTTGCTGGGGAGGGCCCAGGCATCTGTGGCAAGGCCTGTGCTACCCTGTGAGTCCTGCGTGAACTGGCTTTGCATTCCTGCAGATCCACATGCCCCTGCCCTTCATTGAGTAGTCAGAGGATTATAAAAACCATACAAGTTTCATACTCCAATAGATAACAGTAAACAATCCTCAGATCAGAGGAACTGCAGGTTATCACTAGATAAAGTGATGGTGATGTGGTCCAGGAGAGTATTGGGAAAGAGTTACAAACCAGAATAGTTTTGCCTCTAGACCTCTGGTGCCTAATCATAAGCAGCTCTCCCTGGCCATTTAGCTTTGATCATTTCTCTTTGATATTCTCCAATAATTTGCATTTATTCCTTCCTTCCCCCTCAGTAGTTTACCTAACTGGCCTTCCCGTTACCAGCGATGCTTAGAAGCCTCATTGTCTGCTTTTCCAGTTGTGCTCTTAAATCTTTTAGGGATAAATTTAGGCTTGTTCTTGTTTCCTGTAGAGCAGTGGTGTAGTATAGAAGTTCTATATAGGTAACCAATATGGTAGGTAGATCAGTCTCAAACTGGAAGAGAAGTCCTCCCACACAGAGCTTTCCTGTTACAATCTCAGGTGCTGTATGGCTACAGTTTAAGATAAATCTTGTGAACAACAGTGACCTTCATTTGAGAGATACAAATTAAAACAACACTGAGATTCCATCTCACCCCAGAAAGAATGGCTATCATCAAGAAATCAACCAATAACAAATGCTGGCAGGGCTGTGAAGTAAAAGAAACCTTTCTCCACTGTTGGTGGGAATGTAGACCGGAGCAACCACTATAAAAATCAGTGTGGAGATTCCTCAAAAAACTAGGATTAGACATCCCATTTGACTCAGCTATCCCTCTTCTGGATATTTTCCCAGAAGAATTAAAAACATCGTACCACAGCAATATATGTGTACCCATGTTTAAAGCAGCACAATTTGTAATATCTAAATCTTGGAAACAACCCAGATGCCCACCAACCAAGAAATGGATAAAAAAAGATGTGGTATTTTTAATACAGTGGAGTACTACTCAGCCATAAACAAGGATAAACTGGAAACTTTTATAGGTAAATGGATGCAGCTTGAGACCATACTCATTATTTTAGTGAAATAAATCAGACTCACATGTGTAAACATTGTATTGTCTCCCTAGTGAAAGAAACTGTAAGAGTTAATAAGATCCAAAATGTACAATTGCTATGGTTTGTGTCTGGGTGGCTCCCCAAGCCTCATGCAGTCATGGATGCGGCTGAGTCTAGCATTTGTGATTGGTTCATTGTCCAGTGCTGGGATTGGTGGCATGAGTGCTACACCAACCCAGGTGTGGGTAACCAGCATACAGTATAGGGGCGGGGAGGACATTGCTTTTCTCCCCCTTTTTGCCTTTCACTCTAGTCTTTGTGGCTGCCATGTTAAGATAGTTATACTACTAATTGCTGTTAGTTCATTGAAAAGAAAGGTTTGTGCCGATATTGTTTGATCAATTTTTCATGCCTGTAATCTTATGAGCAGCTACTTTGAAGATAGCAGTTTACAATGTACTAACCGTTGTTACTCTCCTACAATCTTATTTTTAAATTTTGTGCCATTGTTTTTATTGTTTTTTTTTCCCTTAAAAAAAAAAAAAAGAACAATGACCTTCACTCCAGAGGGTTTTAGAGATAATTTAAACCTCATGATATTGAACCACACTCTACTAAAATAATTCTTGTTTTTTGCTTAGAGGCATCTCCATCCCAGATAGTTTATCCAGAGAGTTTGCAAATGAAATTATTGAATTGGTATTGATCGCTATTAGGAAAATCATGGAAAATGGGTGAAGTACCACAGCTTCCAAGCAGGCGAATATAGGTCTAATTTCAAACAGGTTGCGCAAGGAGTCCCACATCAATTCAACGTCAAAGCAAATCTTGTTTATGCTGAGCGTTTCTGATTTGAGAACATTTGTTTTATTGGGAGTTGCCTTTCTTCCTTCTCTAGGCTATACTATTCTTTGAACAGTATCTTAAGACCTCAGTGCTCCTTTTCAGTTGAGCACTGTCCAAACAATATTATCTAAACCAGCAAATGGTAGAGGAGTGTTTTCCCATGATCCTCAATCCTAAAGTGGAAATGGAGCTTGGTCAATATTACGGAATCTAGGAAATAGCCCTAACTGCAACCGAACCCTGTAAAGAATCCCAGGTTACCATTCTGACATGAAGAAAAGCATTCCAGCCTTCTTTATCACCATTCTTAGAGCAGAGAAGGAAATGGTAAGGCTGTGAGCTAACAGAAAATTTCTGAACAGCATCTACTTATAGTGAATTACCATTGAATTTTCATATTTGCTTTATTGAGGGATGAGGTAGAGGAATCTCAAGCAAAGGGTAATGCTTTAGTTCTCCCTTTATCAGACATTCAACCAAAGTACAGACTTGAAATCATGTCTAATTAGGGCTAGAGGCAGGGGTGGGCAGGGAGCCTTCATGACCCCTCCAAACCAGATTAGCTCTCGGGTCTCGTGGTTCCATCATACACTGTATGGCTTCCCTTCATTTAGCATTTCATTTTTAGCATAGAGCCATTCTATAGATCGTAAGCACTTTAGGGTTAACACTGTGTACTCTGTTCCTTCTTGCCGTATCCTAGCCCATATATATTGCAGGTGTATAATAGTTTTGTTTTTGTACCGGGGATTGAACTCACGACTGTGTGCTTATGGGCAGGTGCTTATGCCACTGAGCTAAATCCCCAGCCCTACAATAGATATTTAAAAAGATAAGTACATGAATTTTAAAACTGAAAGTTCTTCAGTCATAGCGCACTTGCCTGGCATGTATGAGGTCCTGGGTTCAATCCCTGGTACAGAAAAAAAAAGTTAAGTGTAAAACTGAAAGCCCTAGGTCTAGTTCTTTGAGCATAAGATCACCCTGATTGTATTTGGTCCTAGAAGGTTGAATTTGCAATTATTAATATTTCTATTGAAGTAAATTATGAGCATTTCCTGATCTTTGTTCTTTCCAGAGTAGAAAGAACAGAAGGTTAGTTCCCTTTCTAATTCTAGGTGAGAGATAATAAACCAGTGATCTTTGGGCTGGCTAAGGTCTATCTACATGTTTTGGTTGACTATGCTTTCAAAAGTAGAAAATTTCATACCTAGAACTGTAGCTTCTCTTGGCAGGAATCTGAAAATCAGATAATAGACCTCAGCTGCTGAATGGCCACAGGTGACAAGAGCCATAAGTTAGGCAGCCCTCTCTGGGTCACTTCTGTCCTCACCAGTCCCCACTGTGTCACATGCCTCGCTCATCCTCATTAGCAACCTGGCCCTTCCAGGCACTGGAGGTGGCATTTCTCTGTTCCAAGGGATTCTTAACGTGTTCAGTCTACTCAAACTAAATTTCTGGGATTAGAATGGCTTTGTCTAAATCAGTCCCTTCCACTTAGTCTGTTTTGGCCGCTATAACAAAAAATACCTTAGGTGAAGTAGCTTATAAAGAACTAAAATTTATTTCACATCGTTCTGGAGTTTGGGAAATCCAAGATCAAGGTACTAGCAGATTCACTGTCTGAAGAGGGCCCTACTCCTCATAAATGGTGCCTTCTTGCTGTGTCTTCACACAGTGCAAGGGACAAACAAGCTGTATCCAGCTTTTCTTGTAAGGTACGAATCCCAGTCATGAGAATGGAGCCCTTGTAATGTATCATCTCCCAAAGTTCCTGCATCTTTTCTTTTTTTTTTTTTTTTTGGTACTGGCACTCAAACTGAGGACTTTAGGCTTGCCAGACAGGTAGGTACTTGTGCCACTGAGCTATATTCCTGGCCCCAAAGTTTCTGCATCTTAATACCACCACACTGGGGATTAGGTTTCCACCTGCAGATTCTGGGGAGACCCAAACATTCAGACCATTTTCCATTCTTATGATTCTCTGAAATCAAAGTACTCAAGAGTATGAGGCCCTTTGCATGCTTTGAAAAGTTAATTGTTTTCTTTTGTACCACTGTATATTTATTGTATGTAACTTACCCAGAAGTGCCTAATACTATTCCCTATCCATAGAGAAGATGATGAATGTTTGGGTGAATGGACAGATGGATGAAAAGCACAGAAGCATTCTTCTTCCTGTACATGAATTCGCGTCTGGCATGTGATACAGTACCAGTAGGGGGAGCCCTGTATTAATTTGGAAATCCATGAGTCTAGGCTGTTCAGCAGTCTAATTGCTAAGATACTAAGAATGCATCCCAGCGCCCTGCTCCACAAATTTAAGATAATGACATTTGGAAACTAATAAATTCTAAGGAGAATATGAACCACAGCACTGATTCCCACCCAGGGGTTTTGTAGATGAAGATTTCCAACTTAATATGTAGAATCTTCTAATCCATTCTGAAATTGGCTATCGTTATACTCCTAAAATTTTTCAAATTATTGAGAACATTTAGCCCTCAGGGTCTCGTAATAATGGGCTGCTTCATGCATAACTACAAAATGGATTTATCAAACTGCGGGACAACCACTCTTGCCATAGTTTCTTCTTTCAAAAATGAAGTAGTTGTAGATTGATCCTGAGGTCTTTCTAGTTCAAAGTGAGTCTAATTTAAAGGAACAGTGTCTTATATTTGAGTCAAATGTAAAAACCTGTGAGAATTTTAGTGATTATTTTCTCCTCCCAAAACGTATCACTTTTGACAAGTCAGCTGACTTTGGAAAAATTTAGGTAGCAAGAGCACTTAAGATACTCCAATATGCTGATCTTGGTAAAACAGTATATAATGGTGTATATATTCTTTATATAAATTTGTGTTTAGAGTTTATAAATTATGGTTTTCGATTCATCATTGCTAATTGGCATACAGTCCTTTGTTCTGGAGTTTTTTTTTTCTTTTGTTATTTTAATGTGGATCAAACTAGAATTTGTTACAAAACCAAAATCTTTTTGTAGCATGGAATACAATTTCAGGTTAAGGAATGTGGGGCTAGGAAAAAATGGCAAAGAGAACTCTTCCACAAAGACTTAAGCATCAATAGAAAGGAAAATCAGGTAATATTTGGAGATCCCCAAGCATTCTGAAAAATTTATCTAATTAAGCTTTCAACCCCCTGTGTAGTAAATATTCTGTTAGCCATACAGGTGAGAATCTAAGAATTTCTAATTAAGTTGTGTTCTTGGTACCACAGAGCTCAAATTATACATTTTGCCAGAGGAAATGTGTGCTGTGTCATTCCAGCAAGACTTCCAGGGGAGTTACCATCCAATTTCTACAAAACAGACATTGTGTGACATTGTCGTTACTTTACGTAATTCTTTTTTCACTATGATTTCTCAAAATCATTGTTAATTGTTTCCTTTGAAAAGTTGTTTAAAGTATTTGCATCTAAGGAATTGTTTCCTTCTGAATCGTGTGGGTTCTCTTTTCAGTTGCGTAGATTCAGCTCCTATTGGATCTAAACAGGTTTCTGGGGTGGAGGAAAGGCAGAGGTGGATAGAGTGGCTGTTTGTGTTGTTCGGATTCTGCATGAATAGCCTGGGTCCTGGGGCTTTGTCTTGCTCCTGGGGCAAGCTTTGCTCCCTCTCACATCTACTGGTGGTGCATGTGACGGTATTTGTCTTCCTACTTTACTAAAATGACGTGAATTCTAGTGTAATCGTTTCATTCAAATCTTTGTCTTTAGCATTATGTGATCGTTTTCTTCATAGTCTTCCAACAAAAAAGAGCAAATGTCAGAGGTTACATGATACGAAAGTAATTTGTATTGTATCTGTTTTCATAGTTAAAGAGTAGAAAAAAGTCTACATTGGCTCCTTGGTTTTAAATTTCTTCTGTAAACTATTGATTATTATCACTACAGAAGTAAAACAATTTTTTGTTAATATTAGGGGAGTTTTTGTTGTTGTTTTTTAGAAATAAAACTGTAGGGGCTTTTCTAATTATAAAAGCAATGCAAGATTGTTGCCAAAAATATAAGATGCATGAACACTAAGGAGAAAATAAATCCTGTATAATCTCAACCACAGATGGTTACATTTTAATGTAACATTTTCAAGGCCAGGCAGTGCATTTTTGAATTCTGTATCTCAACTGAGTGATTCAATACTACTGATTTTTTATTTTATTTTTTCTAAACAGAATAAACATAGCTGTACTGGTAAAACCAGTAAGTATTTTATTCTTAAAATTGAAAATGTAGTTTAAGTTTGTATATTTATATACTTTAATGCCAGATTGCCTGTAAGAGGTATAATGTCTGAGTGTGATATAGCAGAGATTTGTTCCTCTTTAGTCTTAGTATCTGTTTTCTTTCTTTCTTTCTTTCTTTCTTTCTTTCTTTCTTTCTTTCTTTCTTTCTTTCTTTCTTTCTTTCTGGTGAAGATCAAGAAGCCATCGCTAATAAAGTATCTAAGTTGGAAACACTGGGCTCTTCTGCACAAATTTGAAGCTCTCATTGTACAAATACTATTGCAGTGATTATGATCTACTTTAGAAAAAACTGAAATAAAATTGCTTGCTGTACACTTTTTAGAAATCTCAATATGGGGGAAAAATATATGAAAGTCTTTACTACTTCTTGTTTAATATTCTTAACCACTGAACTTACAAGTTCTGGTAACCTTATTTTAGAAATATATTAAGAACCAAAAATTTCCTGGTGCAGTAATTATCACCTGCAGATGACCTAAAATTAGCATATTGAATTAACTTCAGAAACAGCTTGTGAGCTGTGAAATGGAGTTCAGATAAGATAGTGAGATTTCACAGAAATGCTTGTTGTATTAGTATAAATAAAAGATACCATGATACCATTCCCTGCAAAGTAAAATAAGATTACTAACAGCTCAGTTGAAATATCCTATGTAAAACCCATTGTTAAAGAGAATTTAATATAAGTAACAGTGAGGTCTCTCTATTTATGTATTAAATATTAAGAATGATTTGTATACACATACCCAATAAGAAGGCTTGAAATTGAATTTATTATGATTTACAATCTGATTAGAAGGAAAGATAATTTCAGTGGAGATGAAGACATTAATCAGTGTTATAAAAATATGCTGGTTTCACATTGACTTTTCTCAGGTTTTTCAGTATTACTATTGTTTGACAGATTTGAAAAAAAAAGATGTTCCATTTTATGGCCAGGAGAAATAATTTAGAGTCAGATTCTGGAAGAGGAAGCTAATGATCTGGGGGGAAGAATTTAACTTTCTTGTGTCTTTGTTGATGCACCATTTGGGTATTGAGCACAAAACAGGTATTCTTGGCTTTCAAGTGACCAGGCACCAGAAGCACTACTTCTTCCCTTGTTACTAAAATTTACTGAGTTTTAATTTACATGTGTAAAGTATATTGTGATCTCATCCATACATACAAAGCCATCAGGAGAACATTTAATGTTTAGCATGCTATTGATATATAATTTTGTAAATATGGTTATGTCTTACAGGGTTTCATTTTATCATTTTCTGAATAATCTTTACAATTCAGAAGCAATATGTAACATATGGCATGGTGTAGAAAAACTAACTCCTGTCCTTGAATTTCTGTTTTCCCAATATTGCAACCAAAAGTTATATCCTGTTGGACTATTTTTAAATGTATAAATTTATGTATTGGGAAAAACTGAATTGAACTTTAAAACTCTGTGTGACCACTCTTATGGTTTGGGTCTAGATGGCCCCCAGTGCCTGTTGCAGTCATATAGGTGGGGCTTTTTCAGAAGTGGCTAGATCTAGAGTATATGATGCTAGGATTGATTCATGGTGCAGTACTAGGATCAAGGGCACTAGGATTCAGAATGTGAGTGCCACCCTAAGTAGCCTGGATAAGATATAAGGGATGGAAAGAGTTATGCCCATCGCCCTGTTGCTTTGCTACCTTTTACCTCCTGTAAAGTTTTTCTCTTCTATAATGCCTTCTGCCATGCCACCGTACCCTAGAGCCAGCCAATTAGGGACTGAAACCTCTACAAACTATGAGATAAATAAACCTCTCTGCCTTTAACTTTGGGTGTCAGGTATTTTGTATCAGTCACAATAGAAAGGTAACCAAGACAACAACCACTTACTAGTATTCATATGATCCTGGATCCTGAATCAGCACAGATCTTGTGGACTTTGGGTAGTTCTCCAGGGTGCCTGTGGCCTACAGATCTTGTTCTTTCTCCCTCTCTTCTCGTCTTACATAGGAGGGCTAAACAGTCACTGACTCTTAGCCACTTCACAGTTAACAAGTCTGTTTTCCTTAATACACACACACACACACACACACACACACACACACACCCCTAACCCCGAGTCTTTTTCCTCATTCTGTTTCTGTGATCTCAGGGCATTGGAAAATTAAATAATAGCTTTTTACAAAATGTTTGGGGGACCTCTTTAGGATATATTAGCTAAGTATTGTGGTCCCCCGATGAAATGAGCTAAATAAAAAAAAAGTTTTTAAATACTCTTAAGGATGTATAAGTCTGTCCTTTATAATAAGATGTTCTACTGCTGTTAATATCCCTGATGTACATCTGTCTTGCTAGTATGGAAAGCTGTCTGTGATATTTTGTGCAAATACACATTTCATGATAGATATGTAACAGGATGCACATGCGTCTTTACTTCTCTGTATATTTATTCATTCAACATATTTTAAACATATAATTCTATACTATACATTACATATTTTTATGACGGTTTGCCTTTTACTTTCTCTTCCTCCTAGACCTTCTTTTCTAGCCAACCACTATTTCTGTTTTTAAATTTAACCAAAGCATAATCTGAAGGTCTGCCTGATTCTCATACAGAACTGGTCCTTCCCCTGAGCATTAGGATCTGTGTCTCTTCTCCTGCTGGACATGGTCCTCCCACCATCTACCGCGCTTCCAGCAGAGAGCATGGGCTCAGCAGCAGTAAGAACAATTATTACACGATACCACTCCAGGCTCTAGGTTGATATGCACAGGGCATTTTAAGTGCTCTTTCATCTCCTGGATTTTATAAAATACATCAAATGTATTTTGTGATTTCAGTTTTTAATATTCTCATTCATGTGATTATTGACAAATTTTTAAAGCTTTATAAGGGATGATTTACATACCATAAAATTCGTCTGTCCTAAAGTCTTTGATTCAGTGACTTAATCAGCTTACAGTGTTGTGCAGTTGTCATTATGATCTAATTTTAGAACAAGTCCACTACCCCAAGAAGATCCCATGGAGGTATTTTTTTAAAACTTAGTAGAAATTTCTGAGCAATGAGTTAACTGGGTAACCTCCAAATGTGTCATTGTTTTTGGATCTAATCTGGTTGGGGCACACTGTGCTTGCAGACAGGCTCACCAGGTACTTGGTGGCACCGCACTGTGAAAGGACAGTAAGGGACACGAGTCCCCCTGCAGGCGTCTCTCTGTGATGTGTTCTCTGCTGGGTCCATTATGTTTATGAAGTGTGACCCCAAAATAATGGTGAATGTTTAAATATAGAAGACCATAGATCTCCCTCAAAATATAGCCCCTCACTTTGAACACACTGATCCCTTCATTCTTGCCACTTTCCGCAGCAGTTCTGGAAGTTCTGTTTTGTGCCTTCAGTTGTACTATCCTGGCTGCTTCAGTGTGCTGATTCTAAATGTGTACCTTTCATGGTCATTTTGACTTCAGGAAAGAGCCAGAAGTCCCCAGCGTGAGGTCTGGCGAGTAAGTGGATCAGGACACACCACAGGCAGTGTCTTTAGAGTCTGGCTTCCCATTGGATGGCACTCAGCAGCAGCATTCACTGTACTTTTGCTCCGTACACACAGGGACATAAAAGAGGACCCCCAGAACTATTTCAGAAGGTGGCAAGAACGGTGGGATAAGCAGGGTTGAAGTGAGGGGCAGTGTTTGGAAGGTGATTAATTGCAATGGATCTTTTACTCTAAGAATTTTTTTATTTTTTATTTATTTATTGGGGGGGGGGGCAGAACCCGGGGATCGAACTCATAGCCTCCCGCTTGCCAGGCAGGCGCTTATGCCACTGAGTTGAATCCCTGGCCCTCTAAGAAAGTTTTGAAATTTACACATTTATTGTATATTTTGACCATCCTGAGTATTACATCATTTGAGATTAAAAGATAATAACACATCATTGCTATTTTCATTTAAAATGTTAGGATTTCACGGAAGAGGAGGAACTACCTCAGAGTCCCCTGACTACATACTGTGCCTGCCTTAAACATTTAGTGGTTATGCATTGAGCAGTTGCTACATGCTTTTGTGGAAAGGGAAATCTTAGGAAATATATAAGCAAATTTGAAGGGTTAGTACTTAACCTGAGAAGCGAGTAGGTGGCTATGTTGAAAAGATAAAACTATAGAGTCAGCCTTGCCCATGACTTCGTTCTATAAAATTTGTTTTGAAGCCAGTGCCACATCCTGAATTGGGTCAAGTGAATGTAGGAAAGGAACGTGATAGGACTGTGTTTGAAAAGTCGTGAAAAAGGAGCGGGGCCTTGAAGTCTAAGCGTGGCGGCCCCAAGAGAACATGGGGTGGGTTCTGGTCCTTAAATCCTGAATGAAAAGGTGAGGATCTGGGGGAGAGTGAGGGTGGGAGATAGAGAGCTCTAGACACCCCTTTTGCAGTATGGGAGTCAACTCCATTTAGAGCAACAAAAAAAGCCTGGGTTTTGTCAGAACGTTTTGTTTGATGCCATCGAATTGTGAGTGGGTTTTATTGTGACTGCTGTGATACCTAGCTCAGCTGTGACACTGTCTGTGAGAAAGACACAGAGAATGTGAAAGGCTGCGGTCAGAACTGAGAACTAGACGGAAGACCAGCTCAGACCCTGGTGGACAAAACAATACCTACATTTCTACCAGGCAAGAAAGATAATTTCCTACCCCATTCTTTGCTCCTCCAGTAGGGGTGATGATCCCGCTTCCCCTCAGCTCCTCAGTCCTTCTTGCCCTGGTATGGTGCCAACACTGCATATGGGAGGCCTGTCCATGATGCCAACAGAACATGCTCCTGAACGAGGCCTCCCATGGGGGGTCCCCATGGGTGACAATAAGGAGACCTCCTGGTCATCCATGATGGTGCCCACCCATGAGTGACTCAACCAAGGACTGAGAGACATCCTCTTGAGAGCAGTTTTTTTTTTTATCAGATTTTATTGGTACATTTTACATATACATAATGCTCACAAGTCACCATAGAGAATTCAAACCTGTACATGATATAACCTGACTCTTTTTTTCTCTCCCACTTGCCAATCATCCCTTTAACTCCTCCTTGCCTTGTTATATTACAAAAGCTTTGTTTCCATTTTTCCTTTTTTTCCCTTCTGTCCTTTTTCCCATTTGTTCTACTTCTCCAAGAGATCATGGTGCTGTGACTGGGTGTCTTCTATCAGCATCACACGGAAAACTTGGTCCCTCTTCCTGTCAAAGAGACAGACAGAAGTGAGACCAAAAAAAATTACAGAAAGCACAGTTTTCATTTGAAATATAAAATGTGAAAATAAAATTGTCAGTTCTTTCAGTTAAAAAAAAAACCAAAAAACAAAACTATGCTATCCAGGCCTGTTGCTTTGGGAACTGCTTATTTGGTCTTAAAATGTTAACGTGGGTCAACACATACGCACAGTGGTACTGAGTAGCATATTGGTTTAGGGGCTGGAGGTATAGCCCAGAGGTCAAGTTCTTGTTTACAGTATACAAAGCCTTTGGTTGAAGCCCAGGCACTGAGGAAAAATACTGGTTTAGTTCCTGTATCGGATCAGTAGTGGCTTAAACAGGGCAGAAGTTCATCTCTGTCTCAGGTAATCAAGGTTTTGCTGAGCAGCTGGACCCTCCTTTCCCCCTTTGCTTCACCACTGTTAGCGCATGTCTTTCGCCTTCTTGTGAAGAGGGCAGACCCAGTTCCTTCCATGTCAGCCACATTCAAGCCACCAGAAAGAAGAAAAGGCACAGGAAAAGACATGATTATGCTCGCACACACCCCTCATCTTTAAGGGCATGGCCGAGAAATTGAGCTGAAGTCTTGCTAAGTCACTAGTTGTCCATAGCGTGGGCTCAGAGTACTTACAGTCCTCCCTCCTCAGCCTCCCAAAGTGCTGGGGTTACAGGCTTGTGCCATCATATCCAGCCCCTCTTTATATCTTATTAGACTGAACATGATCATAGGCCACATTCAGCTGCAAGAAAAGTCATAGAAAAGGCAGCCAGGGGTGGTGGATGAGAGTGCAGGAGAGGCCATATGTCTGAAGCTTCAGTTGTATTCTGTTGAGTGAATATTGGAGTACAGTTGGCACTTCTCCATCATTCTGTGAAGATGAGTTTAATATAAAAAATGTGGACTTGTGTGTAAAAAGGAAGGAGCTACTGGAAGCCTTAAGCCAAACTTTGATTTGTGCCTTCTTCTTTTTCATCTAGATTTAACCAAATCCATATATATACCTTTTTGTTGAAACAAATCTCTCATGGTTTGAAGGCACACCTGTGCTTCGAAGTTGGCAATGTTTTGATTCATTTTTTGTGACACTGTCAGTTTGAACTCATGTTTTCACTGAAAAGTGTATGTGACAGCTCCAGCATTTTCATGTGGATTGAGCATCTTTATAGTAGTTTACCTGGGTAAAGACTGGGTTGGCATTTTCTTTCTTCAGAATATTTCTAGGGAGAAAAATGCCTTCTCATTAGAGTATAGATATGTGGCATTGTTTTGCATACACTCAGATTTTATTAGAAAATGACATTTGTATGATAGGGAACTAATGTTATCCAGGAGTCAGGAATTCCAATTCCAACTTCATTACTCAGCAGTGATGTCACCTTGACCAAGCCATTGGACTTTGGTATTTTTCTTGGCTAATAATGTCTCAAAAGAGTTGAGAAGTAGCCTCCCTCATCAGTGTCTATTTGATCAACAGTAATGAGGTCCTTAAAAAATGCACATGTCATCACTTGATTATTGGTTATTGGAAAACCACAGATAATCTTAACTTTCTTTAAGGATAGGTTTTGCTCATAACTAACTGGATCAATGAAAGAAATGAGTGTGAAAGATATCTTTAATATTTGACAACACGTCCCTTTATGGCATTCTTCTAAAGGATTTTTTTTTCTTAGAAAAGGTTGAGTTCTTGAAATTAGAAAGTTTAAATAATCTTGGTAGGCAGTACATTTCTTGTGATAACATATGTCCTTTTCTGAGAATGCATTTTGGGAAACATTGATTGTACCACAGATCCTTTTATTCTTTGAAGATCTCTACCAGTATTATGTTTTAGGCAAGACTAATTTTAGCCAGGTTCACTGAAAGTGTTCCCACTGTTGTCTCCAGTAATTTAATCTGGTTCCTTTTTATGCACTCCTGACACAGCCAAATTATATAGAGTCTATAAAATATACGGCTGTCTGTGGGAGTGGTAAGTGGTTCAGTGATTCCCCTCTCTTTGTGTGGGAGGGTTTCCTTCACTGTCGCCTGTCCTTGACCATCATCAATGTTTTGTTTTCTCTTGCAGATGACACAATTGGTGCTGCCTGGCATGGTAGAAAGGTGAGTCACAAGCCCACAGACAAACACTATGGGCACAGAGCTCATTATTATTTATAGGGAGAACCCTTTCTTTGAAAATTTCATTAAAATGACTAGTGAACCTAACCTCCATGTCTTAGCACCAGGCAAATCACACGGTGGAGCATAAGTCACTGGTGGAGGAGGCCTTTTCCACTCAAGTCTCTCTTTTCCTCTCTAGGGTTGTGGGGGTTCCAGTGGATCAGGATTAAAAAGACAGTCTGAGTCACCATCACCAATGCAATTGCCTGCTATTCTGAGGGGGCGGCCAGAGTTCCTGGGATATTCCTGGGAATGCCTTCTTAAAGCTGTATCCTCTCAGAGCCTTTACCGGGGCGGGTTGTGAGACACAGAACTCTGCTTTTTCAGTTCTTTCTGGGAGAAAGGCTGTATGAGACATGTAGGCGTGATGTGATCTTATGACATCAGTCCCCCTATGGAGGGAAAGGCAGTATCTGCTGCCCCTGCCTGTCTTGCAGCTTAAGTTGAGTTACCTCCCAGATGTGCTAGAGGTCTTCTTTTTCTTGAGAAACGTGTGGTAGAGTTTTTACATTTGAAACAGTATGTAGTGTAAAATTGTAAGTAAGCTTCGTGTCTTCCTTGGAAACACCCCAATGATCGCTAAGCCTTCGGAGAAAACCTCATGAAAGAGCAGGGTTTCTGTCTTGAGCCAGCTTGATCATTTGCTGAATTTCAGACTTCATAGTCATCCTTCCTCTGCAGAATAGCGTTGAGTTTGGAAGAGACCCAGAGGAATTTCAGCTTTGCAATAGGAGAACCTGAGACCCAGCTAACCTACACCTCATAAGAGACCATGGGCAGACACGACAATTTATTTATGTTCCTTGAGTACTTTTGTGTGCCATGTGTGTTCACAGCTTAATATGTGTTAACTAATTTAATCATTGTAGATGAAGAGGCTGAGGTTAGGAACCTACAGAGATGATGCCGAACCTCTACAGAGATCATGAAACTTTCTCAACAAAGTTCTTTGTAATTCCATTTTGCCTGTACAGTAAAATTTCCCTTTAAAACATTCTCACTGCTTATTATTGGTTGACAGTGGAAATGAGTTCCTGATAGTCAGATATGGGAATGACTATAGTCAAACCAGCTCAGAGTCCTAGAATAAGAGCAGAGTTAGGGGAGACAGAAGAGAACCTAGGAAGAATGAAATTTGGCCCATCATCTAAATCCAAGTTTTGACATCTGCAAGTCACATACCATTCAGGATAGTAAATCCTTCCCTGAGAAATGAAAGACTTGGGCTGGGGTGTGTGGCTTAGTGATGTGTGGAGGGCACAAATGTTTATAAACCAGAGAGGTATTGTAAAAGACATTCTTAAGTGTGTTGATGAAAACCGTTTTAAAAATGATGGTGTGGAGTCATTTTGCAGAGCACAAAATACTAGGTTCAAAGAATTATAGAAATCTAGTGGTGTAGGTTACTGGGAAAGCAACCCCCTCATTTGACAGGTGACAAAACTGAAGTCCAGCAAGATGGAGTACTACACTGTGGCACCCTAAGTTAGCTAATGGCACAACTGTGAAGAGCCAGGAGGAGGTGGGGATTTAGCTCAGCAGCATAAGTGCCTGCCTTGCAAGTGTGCAGTCGTGAGTTCAGTTCCTGATACCGATTTTAAAAAAAGATCCGGGAACTTCACTGCAGTCTCTACAGACCTGTGAGCCATCGGCACAGTTACAGTAAGAGAATCAAATAAAAACAAACAGTGCAGAGGAAAGAATTCATTTAACGGGCCTTGACTGAGTAAGGTCTATTTTGGCATGTTCAGAAGATGAGGTGGATCCTTGTCCTCAAGAGATCAAGTTGAATTTTAACCCAAGTTGAGAAATGATGTGGGGAGGAAAGCATCAGAAGCTGTGGGCTGAACCTGACCTTTAGGGAAAGTGACTGTCGCACACTCCCAAGGACTGGTGAAAATGTGCAGTACATGGATTTTGTGAATCCATCCTTATGGTAAGGAGAACATTTGCATTGACTTGAGTTGCTAGGTGTAGTCACAGGCTACCCTCCACATCTCAGTAAGTTAACGTGGTGAAAGTTTACTTTTCTCTCCCGTATCTACCTTGTCATTCAGGAAACTGAGGCTCCTTTCAACTGGGGCTTCATTATTCTTTAGTCTTGGAGTTTTCATTACATCCAGCTACAAAATGAAGGAAGAGTAACTTGGAATGATTTCAGAGAGGTTTCATGGGCCAGTCCTGCAAGGGGTGTGCATTACTTGTGCTCGTATCCCATCGTCTGCAATTCAGTCTGCCACAGGCTAGAGTGAGTTGCAAGGGAGGCCAGAAATGTCAGTGGATGCCCAAGAGGAAAGAAAAACTCCCAAGTGAACAGATCATCTGAAAGCAGTCTTAATTACACATTATAAGTGGTTTTA
The DNA here is from genome assembly GCA_004027455.1 of Hydrochoerus hydrochaeris. NCBI lineage: Eukaryota > Metazoa > Chordata > Mammalia > Rodentia > Hydrochaeridae > Hydrochoerus > Hydrochoerus hydrochaeris. The sequence goes on from PVLA01002482.1 coordinate 108,447, forward strand.
TTACAGGGTGCTCTTTACACCACCCCCAAATGGCCCATTTCTGTGGTTGCTTTTCACAGGATTGATGTCTCTACTGAGTAACAGCAGTGTCCTTTAGAAAGATCTTTTGTTACTTAACGTTTTTGTTTTTTTCCTTTTCATTGATTCTACCTCTGGTATATGAGATTTTTCCAAACCCTTTAGAACTATAGCCTCGGGCCAACTGACTATGGCTAAACAAGTATGTATAATCAAACTAAGTATTATTGCCATAGAAATAGAAAGAGCATAATTACATTATAGAGGAAACTTGCCCTTTCTACTTCCCTCGAATTATAAACATTGTGTACAGCTAGAACCAGGAGGTGGTTGCCATAACAACCATGGAAAAGCTAAAAATAGCCCCTTTCATATTGTATTGCTTAAGGTGGAATTATGACATGTTGTGGTGTTTTAGGGCAGGTAATTCTCTTTCATGTGCTAAATGTTTACAAACTTTCTTCAACAAAGCAATATTTATATAATGTAAGTATTTGGATTGCTGCCTCTAATTATATTCCTGACTCCGATGTCAAATTCTATGTTGATATGTTTCTTTGTCTTTGTGAGTCTACTACAAAACTTACTACTCTAATTCTAGTATTATGTTTGTGATTAAAATATATAAAATGACCCTGATTATGTTATCTTGGATGTGAAGAGTTGAGACGAAGTCTTGTGTGTGTTGTCCCCTCTCTGCCGTCAAACTCTGCACATGCTGTCATCCATGCTAATTGACCTGGTGGCATCAGCTCTTTGTAGCAGCAATGACACCTCCCCAGCCCTCTCTCCTCACCTACACTGTGGGATAGGACTGAGATTTCTTGCGAAAGGCAGGAATCAGTGACTTACTTCAAAGGAGAGCTGTACTTCCTCTGTGACAGTATTTTTACAGAGGAGAACAAGGATACTGCAGTAGTCTGTCACAATGGTGGGGCATTTGTAGAACAGTGGCTTGGCAATTTTTTGTAACCCAGATAATAAAGAGTTACACCTGGAGTTGCTCAGGTCTGAGGGATTTACTTAAGAGTGCAGAGCTATGGGAAGCTATAAATGCATAGCACCAAATTTTGTAGATTAGGTGAGTTTAATGTTTGGCTTATGAGAGGTCTGATAATGGAAGAATATATTTATATGCAAAAGTGCTTCTTTACCAGCAGTTGGTGTTTTCTGCTTTGATTTTGTGGCATTTTAGTTCTGTGTCCATACTGAAAATAATTGGTGTACTGAGACACCATTATGTGCCTGTTAGCAAGTAAGCAGTATGATGAATTAAGGTTGTATCACAGAAAATACTGTTTAACTACTTTATTTAGATGTTTGTCATAACAAACCCAGGAAATGCTGAAGCATGAGCAATGTGAATCTTCTTTATAGAACGTGTGCAAAAATTCTTAACGTACCTTCCAATATCAGAATTGTTCCCAAGTCCCCAGAAAGTGAGAGATTAACATAGGTTTGGTTTAGTGTTTGTTTCTTTGTGCAATTAAGTGCAGCCCGTTTTGTCCTTCTGCTTGATATAACAGAGCTGTCATGAGTCTGGCTGTGCCATGGAAACCAGTTTGACGTCACTAATTCTGCTTAGATGGAGGATTAGAGCTAGACAAAGTAGTTGATCTACAGTCGAGTCCTTTGTGGTTCACAGTTCTAAATGTTCCCTCCCATTTTGACATAAAGAATAGACACGCTGTGTAGTAGAGGATTAAGGAAGGCTATGCCAGTGTGTCACTGGTGAGTCAGACAAAATGGAGTTGCGTATTATCCTGGGGGAGGTAATAGAGGGAGAGAAGGAGGGATGGTGGGGAAAGAGGAAGAAGGAGAAAGAGGTAGAACGGATTGTATGCTGTTGTGTGTGTGAGCATGGGCAGGTTTTTGCTAGCAGATGTCTGTCCCTGGTGGTAGGACAGAGATTTGTAGGTGAGTTGCTTTCTGTACTGTTAAGTGGGTACAATTTTATTTACTTAGGTCTAATGCATTTTTTGCTTTATATAGCACTTAGAGGGTCTTAAATTTGTTTTTAATATATTTTACAATGCAAATACTCTATTTTGCATAAAGTACTCTAAAATTCTGACTGTCAGCTCATCCAGAGTACCTCTGTCCCCTAGAAATTATAAATTAAAATAGAATATCAGAGTAACAGAGATCTTCACTGCCTCAAGGGATAAACAAGTGAAAGTGCATGACCATGTAATTGTGACATACTGGATTATTGATGTTACTTTTTTAGTGGGAAAGAAGCTTTTATTATCTTAAATGACTTTTCCTCTGTTGAAATCATGGCTTTGGTGTGAGTGAAGTTTTAAGGGTCTGTTTCATGAGTTCAAGATTTAATTTTTAAGAAGTATTCGATAAAGTGAAACTTTAACCTTTAAAGACTTAAATTGCATTTCATTTATGAGTGGGAAATAAAACATACAGGATCTTTGTTCAAGGGCACACACAACCACCCCAGCTAGTTTGAGTATAATGGAGCACAGAATCCAGCTGATAAAACCCACAGTGATAGGCTGCAACCTTGGTGAAAGAGCACCCTCTTCATCGGCTTCGCCTGGCTTTCTCTGTGCTTGCTCTGTATGAGGGTGTCCCAGTTCCTGGCTGTCTGAGAACTGGCTAACCTAAAAACCCAACCTGCAAGGCCCTTGGGGTGTGGGAGGTAAGGGGTATTAACTTCTCAGAATTTGTAGTCACTTTGCAAAGCATGTTGTGTTACATGAACTTTTTAGCTCCTACTTGATTGGAATCTGACCCGATGAAAAGGTGGCATTTTCCGATATATCGAAAATACATGTTTCTCTCTTTTTACACATTTACTGAGATATTTTACATATCATAAAATCTGTCTACTTAAAGTATACAGTTCAGTGGCTTTGAGGGTATGTACAGAGCTGTGCAACTATCACCACAATTTCATTTTAGGACATTTTTAGTACCCTAAAAAGATAAAGATAATTAAACATCATAAATTAATGCTATATTTATTAAAAGACTCCTTAACAGAGTAGTTTTCATTCCATTTTTATCAAAGGAATTTCTCATTCTTCTAGATAAAAGGAAATGACCAGCTATTAATTGCTAATTCACCAGGTTTTTTCTTAGAGAGCTAAGTTCTACCTTTTAGTACAAACTTTATTTTAAGAAGGGAAAGACTTGTCTGTATCAAAGACAGAAAAGCACAAACTACAAGAATGATGTCATTAATTCATTGACCAAAAAACAATCTTAACATGTTTAAATTTGAAGTTTTATTTCTGTCATCAAAATGTTAATGGATTTTCACTTTGAATGGTATATTTTGTCAATAAGGACTTCTGTTTAAAAACAACAGCAAAAACTCATTTCCAGTGACACACATTCCGTGGAGGACCCAGACTTTCCTTTGATGGTTGGAGTGGCATCTAGCCTAGCGGCTGGCGGATGGAATGAATGACCTTTGGGGATTATTTCTCTTCAGATTTACATCTAAAATAACTTAGATGTCATTTAATCGTGTTTTCTCTGCTATTTTACATATAAAGGCTGTGATAGTCCCCCTTTTTTTTTTTTTTTAAAGCAAGCCTTGAAGTAAATTGAAACACAAAAAGAGAATGTGGGTTGAAGGAAAGGAGTCCCATATGTGGAGCGAGGAGGTGGGTGAGGTCAGATTCGCATAGTTGACCAGGCTGGGGCTGTAGCTGTATTTCTTTGGGACAGTTCTTGCCTTGCTCTTGTTCTGATCCCCACACTTTAGGGGAGGGGGCGATCTCTGCTTTGAGAGGGGAAGATTGGTGGTTAAGTCTGGCATTTCTGCAAACCTAATTCTACATTTTAATCTATATGTGCTTGCAAACAACGGATATATTTACAGCATTGCTTTTCTCCAACTATTGTTTATTTACTTGTAGAATTGGAAATTCCTGGTCACTGACTTTTAACTTCCAATAGTCTGTACAAGTTACAGAAAAAAAACAAGCTTTGCCTTTTGGCAGAAGACCTAAGTTTAATGAACTATAGAGTCATGATTTTAGAATCAGCTTGGTTGACCAAGTATCTACGACCCAAGCCAGCAAGTGAGGACAGTGCGTAGCCGTTCATGGATCGCTAGGTTTTGTGAAGCATTTATTTGTTCCAAGTATTTGAGGAAAAGTAGCTTTAGTGTCTGGGACCTTACAGTTTTGTTGGTGGAGGGTGCCCATACACATGGAAAGGTTAAATATGACAGCAAGGTATTATGTTATGATCCCCAAAAATAAAGGTGTGGGCATCCATTAGTAGAGTTCTGGGGGCGGGGACAGTGCTGGGGGTCAGACCCAGAGCCTTGCACTGCTAGGCAAGTGATCCCTCACTGAGCTCATACTCCAACCCCATAAGTGAAAATCCTTTCTGCCATGGCCAGAGGGTACCTCAGAGATCAGCTCAAGAAGACTGTGGCTCTCATCTAGTCATGCCCTGGATTACTGAGACTGGGCAATGAGCTAATTGTAAAGAACAGCTATTTTTAGTTGATTAAATTATGCCTCATTCCCTGACCAAGCGTGTCATGCAGTGATGAAAAACAGGGAGATGTGTGTTTGAAAAGCAGTTAAGTTACTTTGCTTCAAATAATTACATATGTATCTTGATCTGTAGTCCACAAATAGTTTTGTTTATGCTTTCACTCTGTTGACCTGGTACATTGTCTTTTTTAGATCTAAAGGGGTGATTCTGAATATCTCCTCTGCCAGTGGCATGTCCCCGGTTCCGCTCTTGACCATCTATTCTTCAACCAAGGTGAACAACATTTTTGTAAATTATGTCAGTATAAGAGAAAAGAATCATTTTTACTCTGTGCAGTTAACATAGATTTAAGTCTCTTGAAGGAAAACGCCCAACCACTGGGAATGTACTGATAGGTGTAGACTTCTAAAGGGACACCAGTGTATGACAACCACAGATGCTCATTTTGCCCCCAGTAGTTTACTGATGTAAAGTAATACTTGTGTTTTCCCAGGAGAGCTGGCCTAGGCCAGTTAGCTTAGTGGATGAGAACATGGCGCTAATGAGTCTATGACTGGAGATTTCATACATGAGTGAGTCAGCTGCATACAGCACAGGAGAGTTGTCAGTCATAGATGCATGCAGTAGACAGGATGGACTGGGGAGAGTGTGACTTTCGCCACATTATTCAGAACAGATACATGAGTATCTGCTGTCACTTGTAGGGTGTCACAAGAATTTTTCAGACATTTTCTGTGTAAAATGTCATTATTCCGTATATCACCATTTACTTCGTCACATTACTCCTACATAATAATTTAGAATGCATTCTCTCCCTGCCTGCGGGTCAATAGCATCACCTTCACATACATTACTTGAGGGATGGAATAGGTTTCTGAAGGAAAAAATGTCACTTAAACATTGAAATTAAGCAAGCTTTTAGGGGGAAATAAGCACAGTTATTCCTATAGTATGAATTTGCAATATGTGGTGGAGAAGAAAGAGCAAAAGACTTGCCTTCTTTTTCACTTGAGAAAACCTCAGTCACTGTGATCTTTTGAAAAACCTTGGCACGATCTCTCAGTCCCCGTAGCCGGCTTGCTGTCTGCATCTCTGGAACACCCCGCAGGTGTGCTTTCAGTGACACCCCGTGTGAGAAGCGATTCTGAGCTCCAGCTTCCCACCTGTTCCCCATGGACACTGACTTTTAATTGGGACGTTGGAATGTAGTGTGTCAGGCCTGAGATTGAGGGAGGGACATTTGAGGAAGGGACAGATTACATTCTGAATCACTCGCAGGTAGATTTCAGGTTGCTTTTAGCAAAGAAGATGGGCTCTCACATCATCTACACTTCTTGGATTTTATACCATCTTCTTTTCACAACAGCAAAATCTCCCTAAAGCACAGTTGAATAGAATCCATGTTATGCTTCTGCTTGACTGGCAAGTAAAGAGTAGAAGTGCATCTTTCGTTATATAATGTAAAAATACTTCTTGGAAAGTAATTTTCTCAGGGAGGTGGATAAGGAAAACTTTTTCCAGTCAAAATCAGATTTTGGGGTGAGCATTATGTTTGGTTAAGACAATACTTCATGTAGTGGCAGAAAAAAAAAACCCTTGAGGTTTTGAAGTGTTTTTAAAAGATTTCTACATTTGAAAGGATAAAAAGGATGATGAAAAGTGATAGTGTTAAATGGTTAATTATTTTTTTGTTTCCATGGCTACCAATCAGGCAGATTGATGTAATGCGTGTTTCTTCTCACTCCCAACACCCTCTCAGGCTTTTGTAGATTTTTTCTCTCGGTGCCTCCATGAGGAATATAAGAGCAAGGGCATCTTTGTGCAGGTGAGTGGAGTTTGCTTCCGTTAAGTATTCCTGTTTTTGTGTGGTTGCCACAGCAACAGTTGCTGTCTTGGCAACGAAAGAACATCACATTTCTCAGTAAGTGAACGTGACGTTGCACACCATTAAAGATGTGGGTTCTTTTTCCCTTACGCACTTTAGTCAAGATTTTTAAAAATCATACCCTAGAATTTTTAAGTAAGGGTTCCTCAAATAAAACTAAATGCAGAGTAGGCCTAATTACTGTAGGTTTGAGAGAATCAAATTATTGATATCTCTTTTGTGCAGAAAATATAAAACATAATATTTACCACTGTAATCATTTTTTAGCAGATGGTGAGTGGCACTAAGTACATTTATACTTTTATGATCATTGCCACCTTCCATCTCCAGAGCATTCTTCATCCAGAACTGAAGCTGCATGCCCATTAAACGCCAACTCCCCATTTCTCCCTCTCCCTCACCCTTGGCAATCACCATTCTAACTTTCTGTTTCTCCAAATTTGTTCTTAGTACTCCTTATGAAGGAATCACACGGTATTTGATGTTTTGTGGTCTAATCGTTCATTCCACGTAGCACAATGTTTTAAAGGTTCATCCATGTTGAAGCATGTATTAGAATTGCCTTCTAAGGCCAAGCGATGTCTCCCATGGTTTGTATGATGCCACATTCTGTTTAGCCACTCTTTCACTGATGGATACATGGGTTGTTTCCACCTGGTGGCTGTTATGAACAATGTTGAAATAGACAGGGGTACAAATACTGTGTTTTCAAATTTTATGGATATGTATGCAGAAGTGGAATTGCTGGGTCATATGGTCATTCCATAAATAACCTTTAAATTCTGCAAAATTCCTTAATTTTTTTATTTTTGCAGAATTGTAAGACTTTTCCTTATCAGCTGTGCCATTTTACATTACACCAGCAGATGACAAGGGATTCAATTTCTTCACCTCCTCGCAAATGTTTGCTGTTTTCTGGGTTTTGTTTTGTTTATATATAAGTGGGTGTGAGGTGGTTATCTTATTGTGGTTTTGATTTGCCTAATGAGGTGAGCACCATTTGGGGCACCTTTTGGGGTACTTCTTGGTCATCTTATATCATCCTTAGAGAAATTTCTATTCAAATCGATTGCCCAGTTTTTAGTTGGGGTTTTAGTTGAATTTTAGGTGTTCTTGATTGATTTGGATGTTAACCCTTTATTAAATATGACTTCTTTTTGTTGTTTGCCTTTTTGGTTTTTGGTGGGGTTCTTTTTTGTACTGAGAATTGAACTCAGAACTCCCTTATTAGATATATAATTTACAAATATTTACACTCTCTATGAGTTACCTTTTTACTCTCTTGATAGTGCTTTTTAATGCACAAATATAGATATATCTTTTTAATTTTGATAATAGCCCAAGTTACCTACTTTTCCTTTGCTTCCTGGTATTTTGGATGTGTCATAGCCAAGAATCCTTACCAAACAGTATCAAAGACTTTCCCCTCATTTTCTCTGCACAGTTTTATAGCTCTAGCTCTTGGTTAGATCCTTGATCCATTTTGAGTTAATCTTTATATTGATCTTTGAGTTTACGATGTAGTTAATAGATTCAGTGCTGTAAGATCCCATACAAAATAAAAGAAGAAACAAAAGTAAGACTTTTTATGAGGGTATATCTGAGATCTGCTATCGTTTAATCCAAAGAAATAATGGCTCACAGAATTTCTGGGCTTAGGCTCATTTTTAAAAGTTGCAGTTGCTACCACTTTCCCGGTCTTTCCCATCACCTGCCTGTCTGCACACACCTGGTGTCCCTGTATCTCTCCTTACTATCAGCCTTATATTTTGGTTTTTGCATCTTAAGGCCCCAAATGATCAAAGTAATAGTTCAATATTTGAGTGATTAATTTTCAGATGCAATGCTAAGTGTTTTATCTGTATCATTTTGCTGCATTTCACACAATCCCATAAGGTAATGGGAATATATATATATATATATATATATATATATATATGGTTTTTTGAGACACTATGCTGTCTCACTCTGTTATTTAGGCTGGCCTCGAACTCATAGCAATCCTCCTACCCCAGTCCAGGGTGCTGAGGTGACAGATGTGTGCCACCATGCCCAGCTACATCTTTTTTAAAGTTGCTGAAATAGAACTTTTAGAAGGTTAAGCAATCCGCCCATGCCGAGCCAGGGTTCAGATCCCAGTGTGATTGGCCCCAAAGCCCTTCTGAACTACTGAGCTACTTGCTACAGCTCTGCAGGACAGCACTGGTCACTTCACCTGATACACGTGTGCTTAAAAGTGATGGGACCAGAAGTGCTTGACTGCTTCTGCCTGGCTCATCTTTGTTACCCGTAGGTAATCAGGGCCTCAGAGTTCACTGACTCTGGCTTCTGAGTCTTTTTGATCATCCATTGAGAGAGGATGGTAATGGCAGCAGAGGCCGGATGACCGTTTCCTTATCTTCCAGGGCCCACCAAAATCCCCACCTCAGCATTTTTCCAGGGAATGCTGAGATGACATAGCAGCCTGGCATTATTTTGATTTGCAGTTTCCCATATAAACAGGATGCATGGGAAAGACAGAATTTTCTAGAATCTAAGATTTCAACACTGTGCTACCATTCTCCCCTTGCCCCTCGTTCCTTGGCACTATTGTAATGATGGTAATGAGTCTGTGACATAGGTGGTATTGTGGTAACAAGGGACCCAGGGAAGCATTCCTGGGAGGTAAGGCAACACATGCCCCGAAGCATACCCTTTTCCTTCTGGTGAGTCTGTTATAATCAAGCTTTTAGCTGAGTAATTCTTCCACACTCATGAGACTGGCAGGCATCCTAATGATCCACTGGTGGTGCCATGTAGGAGGGACCAGAAGCTGCAAGAGCTTCAGTGCCACGTGGCAGTGTTAGGCCTTGTGCACCTAGGCAAGCAATTGCTGAAATTCCATTAATAGACAGGACCATCTCCTTTCTCGTTATCACAGCTTATTTCCCTCAAAGTTGTTTTTCTTCAGATTCTCCGCCCATTAATCTGACATGACTGAAAATGACTGGAATAACACATTGGTATTTGTCTCCTGGAATATTTTATTTCCCTAATAGTGGACCTCAGTTGTGTAATGTCATTGGTCATTGTCTTTCCTGATATGGAATCATTTGAGGTTTAAACCTAGAGTAAATTTGATGAAAAAAGTAAGATTGAGATGTTAGGCATCTCAATCATCTGAAGACAGTTGCCTTACGTATGTGAACATGTATCAGTGCAGGAGCAGAACAGAAAAAGAACCCTGCATTGATTCTAATTGAAGAAGAAAAACTCTTTTGGTCTGAATGAAGCACAGTTAAAAATTGATTTTTCTTTGGTGGTGTTTTGTGGCTCCAAATTTTGTCAATTAGAAGTATTTATCAGCCAATTCCATCTTTCACTCTTATCTTGAATATTTTTCCCAAGTCACCTTTCTTTCCTCCATGGTCATCCAGCAGAATGTCATGAAGTTTCAAAGGAGATTTGAACTGCACAAGGCTGTGTCTTTCTCACTGTCCCTCATTCTAGCCTGAGCTCAGGCAGGAGTGGCCCTCACAGTGCCCTGTGTGCTCTGCCCTTGGAGCCTCATAGTCACCCTTCGGTTGCTGTCCCCACCCCGCTCCTCTCTGGGATACACTGCACCTGCTCCCAGCGCCCTCCACACCTGCAGCCTGAGATCTCTGACCATTTCTCAAGGCTCCGGGCCCCACCTGTTGCCTGGGTGTCCTGCCCCAGCCCCTTGGTGTACTTGGAGTCTTTCTTTGTGCTCTCCAGGACTCCCTGCATCTCTGCCTACCACTGTTGCCTTCCGTCTTTTCCAGTTCAGTAGTCTTGAGAAAAAGTTTTGTATCCTTGTCTCTGATGGCAACATAGCTGGGTACCCTGGTGTCCTGGTTTCTGTGCCTTGCCTCAACTTCTTTCTTAGAAGAGCACTTAAAATTCCCTCTAGGAATTCACATTTGTCACTATGTAAATATTTCCTGGAAATGCAAATAAATAGTAGTAACAGCTGGCCTGAATCAGTAGCCTCAGCTACTTAAGAGGCCAAGGCAGGAGAATCTCTTGAGCCCAGGAATTTAGAGTCTGCGGCGCCCTTTTCTGTCCATGCTGCGTCCTAGTCCATCCACACCTTGTGACAATTGCTTCTCCAGGAAAAGGACACCGCATGTGGGAATTGGGCGCGGGGATCTTGGAATGTTTTGTACTGATAATTGTAATTTGTGTAATTCATATATATATATTTTCGTGTAATGCTCAATATGGAGTTGAGGGTGGAGACTCCAGGGGG
>PVLA01002482.1:119174-223763 GCA_004027455.1 Hydrochoerus hydrochaeris
GGCGCTGTCCTACAGGCAGCCAAAGACGGGCAACTAGGACACATATGTTACGCCACCAGCCGCCTAAGACAGGCACAGGACCAATTGCTGTCCTGCAGGCCCATGACGGGTAAGGCCTGGTTGGGTTCATATGAAGAGTCCTTGACCTAAGACAGGCGCTGTCCTCACAGGGACTGCCATTCTCCCATAAGTGATAAGGAAAACAATGTAGGGAGCGACATAATAGCCTCACACATCTCTTCCTCCTGCAGGCATCCAGGTGCATCGGCTTACATTTCCCAAGCTAACTAAGTAACAAGATTGAGATGTTACAAAGATAAAAAAAATTAATTAAAACCTATTGTTTAGGATTGTCCCTGCCTGGCCCTAAGCCTGGGGCGCTTCCTGCTTGGGGCTAGGGGTTGCTGCCAAAGGTTAACAAATATATACTCCAGCTTCTAAAAAATAAAAGGGGATTCAGATTCACTCACAGACTGGTGTACAGTATCTTCTGTCTCTCACTCACCGACTCCCTGTCCACCTTTGGGAAACCCTAGCCCTGCCGCAGCTGGACTCCGGCAAGAGTCAGCCTGAGCAACAATAGTAAGTTCCTGTCTCTTAACAAAAGAAAAAAACAAAGAAAGAAACAGTAGCACCAACTTGTTATATAAATTCCCTGGAGCAGAATCATGGGTCCTATTGATGACTCTATTGATTTTGAACAAAGAGTACGATGCACATTCTTGAGTAAACTTTATCAAAAGGTTTGTGCTGTTGGTAAGGACTATTCTCTTTATTATCTTATGATTAAGAATGAGTAAAAAAAAGAAAAGTTGCTTAAATCTTTCAAAGGGTGAAACTCACAGGTGATGAGCATGGCCAGGGAGCGGCCCGGCCCCCAACTCCTGTGTGAGCCGTGTACTGATCAACCTAACACTAAATCCTGGAACTCTGCCCCTTGTACTTTTATTCCACAGAACCTTCACAAGCCATCTTGCTTTTTAAAAAGTCTTTTATTTGGGAATAATTTCTATTCAATAAAAAAGTTATAATGCCCTTTGCCTGGATGCACTTTATCTTTTAACATTTTGCCCCATTTGCCTTATTGGAGTTTAGTTACATATTGCCATAGCTCTTTGCCACCACTATATTTCTAAAAAACAAAAAGGAGTCTCACAGCACAGTTACCAATGTTAATTTTTCTTTGGTAAGGAAGGAGTGCTGGGAATGGAACCCAGGGCCTCACACATTCTATGCAGTGTTCTACCACTGAGCTACACTCCAGCCTGTTTTGTATTTTGAGACAGAATCTCACTAACTTATCTCTTTATGTTGCCCAGAGTGGGCTCAGCCTCCTGGAGGGCTGGGATTCTAGGCATGAGCCACTGTACGCAGTCTTGATGTTTTTTTTTTTTGGAGAGGGGGAGGGGTACTGGGGATCGAACTCCCAACCTCACACTTGTCAGGCAGGCACTTCTGCCCCTGAGCTAAATCCCTGGCCCTTGATGTAATCTTTTAACCTAATACATCATCTGTGCTCATTTTTGATGCTATAATATCTTTATTGCTTGCTTGCTTTCTCTGTCTCTGTCTCTCTCTCTCTTTCCTTTTTTCCTTTCTTTTGTGGCACTAGGGATCAAAACCAGGCTTTTGCATGTGCTAGACAAGCACTGTCCTACTGAGGTAACGGCCTTGGCCCTTCTGATTTTTGAGACAGGGTCTTGCCAAGTTTCCCAGAGGATTTTGACCTTGTCATTCTCTTGCCTAGGCCCACCTCTTACAGTAATTTTTATCTTCTAGCAAACCATTCAGTATAGAATCAGGTATTTGGCTGTACTGTTTCTTAACTTTTCTTTGAAATGAATCTAGAAACTTTCTTTGTTGGTGATGACATTGACATTTTTGAAGAAGACTGCTCTGCTCTTTTTGTTTGTTCGGCTGGTTGCTTGGTTGGTTGGTGTGTTTGGTTTGTTTGAGGCAGTGTCTTATGTAGCCGGGGCTGGCCTCCAACTCACTATCCTCCTGCCTCTGCCTCCTTAGTGCTAAGATTACAGGTGTGCAGCAAAACACCCAGTTTATCCACTCGTTTTAAAGGAAGATCTTCATTTGGAGTGTGTCCAAGTTATCCTCCTATTTAGTTGCAGGTTATGCTTTCCTGGCTAAAATATCATATCTGGGTGGCATGTTCTGAGGAGTCACCAAGGGAGACACAGTGTCCATCTGCTCTTCATTGGGGTTAATTGTGGCCCTCCTGTCCTGTGTCACCCACTCTTCCTGCTGTGTCATGGGGCCACTGTTAGCTCCCTTGCGCTAAGCAGTCCGTGGGGGCGGGGCACACTGTGAAACATGCAGAGATTCCACTTCCTGTTATCACTTCCCCTAGATTCGCATCCACTGATGCCTTATAAAGACACTTAGTGGTGTGACATGGAAACACTGCCAACAAGGAACCACATGTAGGTGAGGAGAGGAGAGGAGAGATGCACATTATCAGACATCAGCTAGATGCCCTCATCAGCCTATTGTATTATCCCACTGAACCTGGACCTTCATTTAGTCCCATTTTACAAATGGGGAACTAAGGAACAATAAAGGTGGTGTGGCCTGTTCCATGTACCAAACACCAGTGCTATTTGGGAGGCAGTGAGGAAACAAAGGTAAATGAGAGAGAGATTGATTTAATCACCAGCAGTGAGTCCCAAATTAGAAATAAATACATCACATTGTCCTGTTCTGCATTTCTTCAGTAAACAATTGTTTAGAGGGCCTGGGATTTAGCTCAGCAGCACAGCACCTGCCTGGCAAGTGTGAGGCCCTGAGTTTAATTTCTGGTACCAAAAAAAAAGAAAAATATTTAGGGGACACCTTTTCATCTGGGAGCTAGGATACAATGGCAAAAGGGGCAGCTGGAGACCTTGCTGTGGTTGAATTTACCTTTGGTGGGAGAGAGGCAGTCATCAAACTAAACTAAGGCATGAATAAGACGCTATGAAGAAACCAAAGGAGGCAATGTGTTCCAGTGGATAGAGAAATGTAGGGAGTTTACTCACCTGAGTTTGTGACCTGGGTGAGCAAAGCTTCACAGTCTGTGTTGTGGACTGGGCCTGGTGGTACACACCTGTAAAGACAGCACCCAAGAGGCTGAGGCAGGAGGATCACTGAGTTTGAGGCCTACATAGAGAGACCTCATCTCAGAAAAACAAAAACAAAAAACAACAGTAAATATTCTCTGCACCATTCTTCCTGTTTGTTCTGGAGATGTGGCTCTGTACCACGCAGTTTTCTTCCTTGGACCTGGAAGCCATAGTCTTGGCAATGCTGCCAACTAGGAGCCAGTTTGGCAGCTGGAAACATCCCCTTCGGTTTGCTTTTCTGGCTGTATAAAATGGGAAAGGTAGAGAAGCAGGTAGAGACCACATGAACCCGGAAAAGGTGGTTGTAGATTTCAGCTCTCCCAAAAACTAACTTAATTTTCTCATCCTTAGCAAGAGATTATGAAAGAATACACCGTTTCAGGCAGGTGTGCACCTGTGACCCCGGCGCTTAGCTGACTGAGGCAGGAGGGTGCAGCCTGGGCTGGATAGTAAGTTCAAGGCCAGCCTGAACTAGGTGGCAAGACGTTGTCCCAGCCCTCACCCCACCCCTCAGAGAAAGAGTACACCTTTAAAACTGGAGCTTCCCCTCATGGGGAATCCCTTGGGCTGCACGCCTTTAAATCACTTCCTCTCAGGGCTTTTGTCCCCTTTAGTGGTAAGAGTTGATGGTTTTGTTAATCCAGTCTAAAGCGTGTTTTTTAATCAGAATAGATGAGATTCTGTTTCATCTGTGAAATTTAGAAAGCAAGACAAATGATAAATTGATTTTTTAAAATGAAAGATGCTCTTTTTGTACTGCTAAAATATTATCACTTAGAGTAATCATACAGATATTTGGCTTCAAAAAACCAGAAAGCTAAGTATTGAGAAGTGGCTATCAAGATTGAAAATGTAAGTCTCCCTCCATTTTCTTGTTAATTGCCAGTGATAGTAAAAGGAGGTAATGGGGTGTGCCTGTAGTGCCAGTGGGGTCTAAAAGGAGCTGTACAGTAATATAGAGGTTCTCCTGGAAGTACTCATGTCTGGTCGAGTGAACCAGCTTTAAGGAACGGCTTCAGAATAGTAAAATTAGATCTGCCGGCATCACTGGACTCCAACAGGTGACTCCCCATTTTTGGTCAGTGGTGATGACTCTTCTCATAGCCCATGACAGTGCTGTTGTGCCACAGGATATGTAAGGCAGAGGTCCCTGCAAACCACTGTGTCCTGAAGGAGAAGACACCAGTGGTGGATTCCCTTGACGGTCACATAGTCTCTGGAAAATAGTGTTTGCACTCCTTTTATGGGATAGAAAGATTTGGCCACATTCTTTCCATGTTGATCCTTAAAAATATGAATATTAAAAATAGTTGCTAGCACTCACATCTCACATGCTTTAACTGACAGTGTTAGATCTGATACGATAAACCAGGTGCCGTATTCCCCAGGTACATGGGAATTCAGTGCTGCTCAAGACCCCATCGCTAGCAAGTGGTCAGGCTGGAATTTGAACCCCCGTTGGTTTGATTTCAGCCAGCACGGATCGTGTCCCTGCTGCTCCTCTCACATCCCACTCAGCCCACCAGGAAGCCCTGCTGATTTTAGCCCGGAACCACCACTCTAACCTGAGCCACCATTGTCTCACCCAGGACAACCTAACGCCTGCCTGCCTGCCTGGCCTCCCCACTCCTGTCCTGGCTTGAGGTCTCTGCAGTCTGCTCTCAGTGGCAAAAGTGTGAGGCATTTCCCTCCTGTGCTTAAAATTTACCCAGAGGCTTCTCATCTTCAGAGTAAATAAAATCATGGTTCTTAGGACCCACAGTGTCCTGATTTCAAACTTTCAGAGGCTCTTGCCCTCACCCCTGCCCGTCTGGCCCCCTTGTAGCTCCTGGAACTCCCAGAGCACACGTGCACCTCTCCCCAGCGCCTCTGCCTGGTCCCCCCAGTCTCAAAGACTCTTTCCCCTGTCATCCCCGTTGGCTGGCTTCTCCCTTCTCTCAGATCATCCGCTGCTTCCACCACTGATTCCTTTGCCCAGGTTTAGGTTTCTTCCTTTTTATTACTGCTTGCAGTATTATATACACTTTTTATTATTCATTTGTGTGTGATCTAGGTCTCCCTACTAAAATGTGAGCTCTATTAAAGGAGGAACTCTTTGTTTTGCTGCACTATGTATTCCCAGTGCCTAAAGCTTGATTTCTAGAGTGTACTCAGGAAATAATTTATTAATAATAATAATGAAATAATTTATTAATAATAATAGTGAATGCTTTTTGTGTGATTCCTCTGTTTTTCCTTTTGTTCTTGACTGATAACGTATGCATTCCACGTGTTTAGAGAGACATCATTTATAAGTCATTAGCCAGAATCTATCAAGAGTTTTCTTTGTTCAGAGCAGAATATTTTCAACACCTTCATTTTGGGCTTAGTGCTAAATCTTGCATGTATTATTATCAAGGGGCCTTTTCTTCACTGCCATACAACAGATCTCTGTACCATCAGAACTATTCCTCTTTTTCTAATATTTTCTGTCCACAAAATAATCAAGGGGACTTTTGTGGAAAAGTTCATTTCATGGTCTGCAAGTGGAGTATTATAAGTTCCAAAACCACATACGTGTGATAACCACTCAGATTTTCTGGAGGACTTCAGCTCTGGAAATGGGAGGATGACTACGGAGACTTTTTAAAGTACAGTTTCCTGCTGTGCCTGGTAGCGGAGCCCCAGGCTCTGTCCTGAGAATCTCTGCTGGCTACACTGCTCAAAAAAGGTGTATGAGACACCATCTCTAGAACTCCCAAGTTGTATGAATAAGCTGGAAAGCCTCATTATGGATTCCTGTGGTCATTTTTAAAGTTAGGAAGGCATATTTACTGCACGGTTTTACTATATGTGAAAGGTGCTGCACTGTACGAAGTTCCAAGATTCGGCGTTTGGTTCTTGAATATTTGCCATGCGGCTTTGAGCATCTTTCTTTCCACTGCCCTGCGGCATTCAGCTGTAGTAGCCTTTCTGTTCTGAACCAAGACCCCCTCAGCTGGTTTGCGAAGATAGGTACCTAAGCAGTCTAGGCCAGTGAGTGAGAAGAGCAAAGCTACCAGGTTGACTCCAGGGGTTTTAGCAGGCCAAGCAAGGACAAAGCATCAAACAGGTTTTTCCTTTATGGCCTAACCAATTATTTTCATTTTAGGATTGTATATTGGGAAACCAGAAAATTTGCCTACATCTCTAGCTGTCAAGGTCAGGCTTTTGAGCAGGCAGAATTGGTAATGGCAACTTGTTGAGCTTAAAGAACTTTAAAGTTTGTTCTGTCCAAAATAGTTCCTGCAAAAGGATGTGTTGTCTTGACCTGATTCCTACCTATGATGTTTTCCTGAATAAGCAGAGAAAAGAATTCATTGTTGTTTCTTGGGCTTTTAATTAACCATTTAAGGATATACCCAGATGACAGAAGATGCCTCTTTACTTTTACATAGCTTTTAATGTTATTTTTACATCTTTGTGGCAAGTAGCTAAATCTAAACATTTGTCCTCATTTAGATAAATGATCCCACTTAATCTTGAGAATATCTAAATTTTCAGCTTAAACTTCCTGGTGCATTTAATTTTCCTAATAGTGACAGTGGAAAAGGCCCCAGTACTGTTGTTCATTGCTGACCACATGGAGTGTCATTTTGCTGATTCTTTCAGTAAATATGCACAGTGCTCCTGCGGCATGTGTACCAGGATGTAGTGGTAAATAAGACCATGTGTTTGTGGAACTTGTTTTCGAAAACCTGATGCCATTCAGTGATTGGATTTAGTTTTTGTACCATTTCACCTCCTTCCTACAACTGTTTCACACATTTCCAGTGTTTGAGCTACACTGAACTTCTTGCAGTTCCCAGAAAACCACATTCTTTTATGTCTCCTTTTCTTTGCTCCTGCTGTTCCTGTATTTATTTACCCAGCAAACTCCTCCACCCCTTTTAGGACTTGGCTCAAAAGCTGTTTCATCTTTGAATCCCTCCCATCTACCAGGCCATGTGGAAACCCATGGTGGAAAGAAGGAAATTTCCTTTCCAAAGTACAATTTACATTTCCTACTTGGGAAAATACAATTGTACTTGGAGCTCCTGCTTGTGTGTCTCTTGTCTCCAGACCAGACCCAGGGGATTCTCCAGATTGTCGTCACTGTTGGGCGGAGGGATAAATTGGCTTGTGGCACCATCAAGTGGTTCAGTCAGGCATGGCAGCTTCTCCTGCCAGATCAAAATAGCCCAGTTTATGCCATATGTACATATGGGATGGAGGACCCGAGGCTAGAAGAAAGGAACAAAGACTTGTAATTGAAAGGCGTAATTACCAGACCATATTTATCTTGAGAGGCTCAAAACATTATAATACTTGTAGCAGGCTTCTAATCTATATCTGGGAATTTTTTTTTAATCTAGGCTTTTTGTAACCTGTAAACCTAGGACTAGAGATGCAGTTTACTTCTGTTCCTTCGTTGAGATCAGAGTATGCATATATATTCTGTTTTGCCCTGTTTGCTTCTCAGCTTTGTTTGATGGATAAACTTGACCTACTCATTTTCATACTAATATCAGCCTGAAATATTTCTTTGGTCTGTGCGCTCATATCCTTGCAGCAAAATAAGTAAAATTAAAGACTTTTAACCCAAAAAATTTTTTTTTCATTAAAGGAGAGACAAATGTATAGTGGCCATCCCAATAAGCAAAGTCATAAAAGCCAGAAGTTATGTAACCAAAGTCGACCCATGTATTGAAGTGCTTTGGGGAAGTTAGTTTCCTTAATGTGGGTTTGTGGGTTGCAGGGATCAAAAGAGGGAAAGCAGAGATGACAGTGGTCAGACCCTTGGGTTCTTGGCTCTGAACTGGGCTGCAGTTTCAGCTTATGTGTTAAGGGGTGGTGGGTTAAAATCTTTGACTACTATTTCAAAGTCTGAAAACTACAAAATTACCAAAGAGTATTCATATACACAAAAGCCCAAAATGCTGTGAATCCATTCCTTCAGGTATCAGCAAGAAGGAAACCCATAGCATGAAGCAGATCTCAACTTTACTTCTACTTGGAGAGTTTCAGTTTTGACCACCATGTGCTGGTGGTCACCATGACCACCTTCTTTACCACATGAATCATCATGGTTTACACCCTTGCCTTCCACACTGGTGAGATGAACAGAACACGTCCACTCACTGGTGAACTACCATGCCCAAGGTGTCACCCATCGTAGGAATCTCTTTTATCACAACTTGAGACCTGTGACAGGATTTGCTTAGATTCTGTGTTGACTCATGTCCTGAATATAGCAAGTATTAGCCATGAAAGATTTAACATTTTTGGAATTGCTCCATCGGGTCCCCTTAAGACACAGCCTAGCAGGAGTCTTAGTTTGTCAGAACAAAAAGAGATGGTCCTATTTTGTCAGTAGCAAAGTTTATAAAACTCAGAATGATAAGAAACTAAGAAAAGTGGTAACCTGGAGCTGAGAAAATGAAATGTCTATTAAGGACCGATGGTGATAGTCCTTACGGCTTAAGTAACCGTAAATTACAGAGTAAATGAACATCATCTCTTTACAAAGGTAAAATGACAAAAATTTCATACTCAATTTCTGTAACCATGATCTACATAGTCAGGGAAAAGAGTGTCCCGTCTTGAACCTCTGTTATTTGGATTACAGTTCAGTGTTTTCTTTTTAAAGGTTCAAAAAGGTACATTTCTGCTTATTTTTAACATTTTTTTTTCTAGTCTCAAATTCTGCTTACTTGATAAAACTGACTTACCGCCATTTGTTTGATGCTACTATGTGTCCTACCAAGGTGGCTTTGGATAGCTGCTTCTGTTTTCTTTTCTAAGATACAAACTTCAGATTTCATTAGGCTGTTTCTGCCACGACCAGCAATCAGTCAAGTTCACTGTTTACTCTGAGTTTGTGACCTTCCTAATCAATGGCATGTCTGGGGGTTGGGGGGTGTCATCTTTCTAGAGTGTCCTGCCATACTATGTTGCTACGAAACTGAGTAAAATCCGAAGGCCAACTCTGGATAAGCCCTCTCCAGACACGTTTGTGAAGTGTGCACTGAATACAGTAGGCCGGACAACTCGTACCTGTGGATACCTGGTCCATTCTATTATGGTATGTAGATCTCTAAGTCCCAAATGAGTACCTTCCAGTTCAAGGTTTTCTTTCCGTTGAGTCATGAATAATTTATGATATATACTGACGCATTGTTTAGGCTTCCCGAGCCTCTTATGTTTGATTTTAAACCGTACACCCAAGAACTCTGAAGTTGTGCTTCGAAATCAAGTAGCAGTACAGTAAAGCGTAAGACCGTTAATTGACCCCACGTTGAAGGCTATCACACCTTCCCCTTTTGTTTCCCTAGGCCACACTTCTCTCCGCCCTTCCTTCTTGGATGTACTTTAAAGTAGTCATGAAGATAAACCAGTCTGTACGAGCTCGCAGTCTGAAGAAAAACAAGAAGAACTAAGCGCTGATACCTGCATTGAGAAACTTGGCCAGATGCTTCTGCCCTGCAACTTGCTCCGCCTGTCCCCAGGACCTGTGGTTGTCATTTCAGCAGTGACCTGCATGACTCAGCGTTGTCAAATGGGGAAGAAAACAGAAGTTGGTCTTAGGCATTTCTGACATCATCTGATACCACCTGGATCAATTTTGAAGTGTAATATAAATGCTGATATCAAACAGATAGAGAAGGAGTACTACCAAGAACAGCTTTGTAGAAAGACACACAGTTATAACACATCAGAATGTCAAGAGACAGGTGTAAAATTCAACAGTTTTCATCTGGTCCAAGATGCTAATGATTGTTATATTTTCTCAGAAATATATTAGAAAATGTAATGACTAGGCACTCTTTTTTTCTTTTAACACTGAGGGATGGGGATTCTTTGATTCACTTATGCCCATAAGTGCAAGCTGCAATTTGCATAAATTTGTAAGCTTTTCTAAATATCTGATCAGTTTGTACATTTATATGGAACTTTTCTTTCTCAAAAGTAGCTAGTGACAAAAATATTTGTAGCTAGCTGGGCATGGTGGCATATGCCTGTATCCCCAGCAGTTGGGAGGCTGAGACAGGAGGACTGCCATGAGTTCAAGGCTAACCTAAGCTATAAAGTAAGTTTATGGCATGGCTCAAAAAAGCAAGACCCTGCATCAAAAAAATTTTTTGGTGTGTGGAGAAAAAAAGTTACTTCTCACGTGTGAAGCCTACTAAAGTATATGCTTTCTTGTAGTATGTATTATTTCTCCTCGATTTTAATGTATGGTGTGATTAAATTACAAAGGTAAATGGGCTCAAATGTGTGCAGAAACTGGCAGCCTCCTACGGTGCCACTGAAACTCAGAACTAGGCGATGAACCCCCAGCCACCTTTGTTTCTGCTGCTCACTTGTATAATCCAGGCTGCTTCTGTAACGGCGCGAGTACCACGGCAGAGGCACTGAGCTGTTCAAGTTGGTAACCTACAGCTACTGGTGGGATCGGTCCTAATAAAGATGGTATAACAATAGTGTTGAGTGAAAGTATTTTTAATGCTTGAAACTGAGACCATAATGACACTGCATCAACAAAAGTTAAGACTGTCACTGTGCTTCGTAAATCTGCAAGGATGTCACCAAGGAAGAGTTGGGTACTGGGAAGTGTCACACAGAAGGTAGGACTTGGCCAAATAGGATATTCTGGAGACAGCTATTAAAATCTGAATAGGGTCTGTAAGTTAATTATTGTATTGATGTTGATTTCCAGATTTTGATAATGGTACCGTAAAAATTTTTAGTCATTATTTTAGGTGGTATATGGTAGAGTACTTAAGGATAATGGAACGTTATTTGCAGCCGAATCTCAAAACAGTTTCAGTAAAATGTATATTGGAAATGGTAGAGCCAATGTAAAAGATTAATAATATCTGGAGAATCTAGGCAAAAGTATATATAAATTCCTTGTACTGTTGTGCAAGTTTACTATAAACCTGAAGTTACTTAAATAAACAGTTTTTAAAAACAACTTTTGTCACCTGTAATCTCGGCACTCGGGAAGCAGAGGCAGGAGAATTGCCATAAGTTCAAGGCCATCCTGGGCTACAAAGTGAATTCAAGGCCAGCCTGAACTGTATAGCAAAACCTTGTCTCAAAAAGACCAAAAAAAAAAGACTTGTTACTCAATCTAACTCATAGTCAAAGAACATGTGGGTATAATACAGCTAAGCCAAATTATTATAACCATTCTCTGCTTTGCTATCTGAAAAATGGGAATAGTACCTGCTTCATATATTTTTGTGGGTATAAAATAATTACTTAGAACCCAACCAGTGTGTGTGTATGTGTTGTTACCGTTGCTGCTGCTGCTGCTATTGTTAGGTGTGTTATAGTAGGTTGGATAATGAGTCCCCAAAACACTGGACCTGAACCCTATAAATATTACTTTACATGGAAAGAGGCTAATTGTAGTCAGGGTTTATAAGGAAAAGAGTTTAACACAGGACACATAACTTACAGGATTATTTTATAATAGTCACTCAAAGAGTTAAATGCAGAAGAGTACAGGAGGTCTGTCTGTACCCTAGAGACCCAAAGAATCCAGCTGAGGGCCTGGATCCCACAGCAATAGACTGCATGAGTCCAGCTGGAGGCCCAGAGCCCCCGACAATGTCTCATGCAAAGATCTGCACTGGGAAAGCCCAAAGGTCAGTGATGGAAGCTAGAAAATTAGCACCAGCAGGGTGAAGGATCTTGTGCCAGCAGGCTGAGGGACCTGCACTGAAGACAGGAAGTGATACTCCAGAGCTCCCCTGAGGAGAACCGCAGCCATCCTCAGCGACAGCAAAGGACCCAAGCTCCTCCAGTGATAAGAACAGCTGAGTTCGTGTCAGGAAAACCAGTGCGACAAGAACAGCTGAGTTCATGTCAGGAAAAGCAGTGCGACAAGCTTCTCCAGCAGAGTTAACAGTGCACCATCTTCTGCTCCAGTTCTCTTTGTATGCTGTTGGCAACAATCCACAGGTGGGCCTTCCACATCTTTCCTCCTTTAACTGCGGGTGTTTGGTATTGACCAGAATTGGACAACGCTGGTCTAATTCTGCTGGGTGTTACAAGTTGTCCATTATTAGTTAATCCACCACAGGGCTCTTTCCAGATGTGGTTAAGGACCTGGAGATGGAAGATATTTTTCTTAAAGTATTACCAAAGGCTTTCCTAATATGTTTTCCAAGTCTTACTTCATGAATGGTCAAAGCAGTTTAGAACTTAGAATCTAACTCGCAGTAGGGTATTTTAAACCATTTACTAGTGACTTGAGTGCTCTAGGCCCTGCTTAAAAATAAAAAAGCATTCTGAACTATAAGAAAGGTTTTCTTAACAGACATAGAGTGCCTTTACCTCGGAGAAACATACTTGGAGCAGATTCCCAGTACCTAGTAAGTTGTGTCAGATCTTCACTCTTCAGTGTTTTGTTTTGTTTTGTTTTGTTTTGTTTTGTTTTGCTGAAGATTTAAGGTACTGTGCAGTTGTGTACCCAAGTGGCCAAATATTTATGAGTTACTTAACTGGGGAGGTGTCATTAATAAGAAAGAATGATTACAACCTGAAGAAGAAAAGCCTCTGACCATGGAAGCAGAAGTAATGTAGCTATAAGCCAGCAAAGTCAGTAGCCATCAGAAATTGGAGGAGGCAAGGGACAGGTTGTCCCCTA
Organism: Hydrochoerus hydrochaeris; assembly: GCA_004027455.1. Lineage (NCBI taxonomy): Eukaryota > Metazoa > Chordata > Mammalia > Rodentia > Hydrochaeridae > Hydrochoerus > Hydrochoerus hydrochaeris. The sequence continues at coordinate 131,946 of PVLA01002482.1, forward strand.
AGAATGAGGGAAGATAAAGGACCCTGCCAAAAGTCTAATTTTGGAATGTGTTATGGCTCGTGTCTAGATGCACCCCAATGCAGTCATAGGTGGGGGCTTTTCAGAGGCAGCTGGATCTAGAGTGTGATGCTGGGATCAAGGGTATGTGATTACTAAATCAGTTCACTGATTGGTCTGGCATAGTTACAGGTAGGATTAAGGGTCCCTCACCCTGGTTATCAGTACTACTCACCCTGCTGGGTAACCCAAATGAAAAAGGAGAAGAAAGAGGTTTGCCACTTGTGCTTTGCTCTTGCTGCCTATCTGCCTTCTATCTGCGGTGAGCCGATTCCCCTCTGCCATGCCGCCCTGCCTTAGAGCCAGCCGTTATGAGCTGAAACCTCTACAAACCGAGCTGCAATAAACCTTTCCTCCTTTAACTTCCGGTGTTGGGTATTTTGTCTCAGCAATGAGAAAAGTTTAAGGCAGAATAGTAATAACTGGTTTTAGATTTCTGGTCTCCAGTGAATATGAACTAGGAAAGAATAAATTTCTGTTGTTTTAAAACTACAAAGTTTGTGAGAGTTTGTTACAGCAGCCCTGAAAAAGTAATACAAATGTAAACTTACTATTACCTATTAGAGTGTTTTGAAACTCGTTTTATGTCCAGATATGGTCAGTTTTTGAAGTGTTCCACATGTGCTTAAGGTTTATTTTCTCATTCTTTCTGGATGAGACTCTTAAATCAAGCTTATTAATTATGTTCAAATCTTTTATCTGTTTACTTTTATCTGCCCATCATATCAATTAAAAAGATGTTTTGAGTTCTTTCACTGTAATGGTAGGTTTATCGGTTTCTCTTGTTATATTAATTCTTCATACATTTTATTAAGAGAATAAAGTTTAGAGTGATGGTGTCATCTTTGTAAGTTACACCCTTCTTATTAGGTTGTGACTTACTTATAGTTGATGTTTTTTGCCATCAAGTCTGTTTTGTGTGATACCCATAACTTCCTTCATTTTGGTTAGTACTTAGTAGTATATATTTTCTCAGTTCTTTTACCTCCTATCTTTCTGTGTGTTTGTTTCAGCTTCAGCTCTCATAAGGCAGATAAACTTAGGGCAGTTTTATGTGTTGGTTTCTTTTGTAGACAAGTTCATTCCATTTGTACTTAACCCTTCCAAAACACGATTCTATCATTATTTGGTGGCATTTGTCTCTCTTGTGTTTTCTTCTCACTTTCTGATGAGCTGATTGTTTTTCTTTTGTGTTTCTGCTTCTGTACTAGTTTGGAAATTTTGCATATTTTTCTTCTGTTCACTCCTGAGCTTTTTTAAGTGCTTACTTGGTATAATCTAACATTATCTGGTTTTATTACCCCTTCTTTAATAAGAGACTTTAGAACATTGTAATTCTGATCAGCACATTCCTGATTTCCATGCTATTGTGGACCAACATTCTAATTTGCTTTTCAAAAACTCATAAATTAGAGATTGTTGTTATTTTGTACCTATGCCATTGTACAAATCATCAGTTCCTTTCAACACACCTTTCCTTATGTCCTCGACTTAGTTGTGCCTGTCATAGTTTAATTAGCACAGTATTTTTCTTTGTTGGTATTATTTGAAATAATGGTGTGATTCAAAGTTGATAGCATCTTAAAGTTAATGAAATTCCCAATTATCCTGTGGATTTATGGCCTCTGCTGTCAGAAAGTCAGTATCAGGATGGTGTCCTTCTGTGGGCAGGACATCTCTGGCCTCTGTGCGATTTGAGTTGATGTTCTTCGGTTTCATGCCAGCTCATCTAAATGTGGTAGCCTTTCTTTACCCTGCTGGGTTTGCAGTATGCTTCCTATATCTATGAGTCATGTCTTTGTCATCACTGAAAACTTATCAGACATTACCTCACCGTCTGTCCGAGACCCTAGTTACGCACGTCGCGCCTTCCCCCACCTCTTTCACACGCACGCTGCCCGAATCCTTCACACGCACATTCCAGTTCTCCAGTTTCTCCATGTCATCTGCTATTAAGTGTGTTTTAATGTGTTACCTTTTTTCATTTTAAAGTTGCATTTAAAAATACTTTAAAGTTGTATTTTAAAAAAAATTTGGGGAAGCATTCTGAGGATTCACCTTGGATTCTTTTTCAGAGACAACTTTTGATCCATTAAACTCAGAATGTTCACACCAAGTTACATCCCCAGCCCTTTTTTATCTTTTGTCTTCAGACAGGTTCTTGGTAAGCTGCCCCCTGCTGGGCTTGAACTTTTGCACCTCCTACCTCAGCCACAATACAATCACAGGCATGTGCCACCTTGCTTGGCATCTTTTGTTTCTTTCCTGAGCCTGGGGTCCTGATGACCTGAGGCTACCGTAGCTCCATTTGAGGAAACTGGTAAGAGTCTCAGGCTTAGTTCTCAAACTGTCTAATGATTTCAGTAGTTATTCTTTTCAGTAGTTATTCTTCTGTTCTCATTGCTGGGTTTTGGCATTATCCTCAAGGGACAACTGCTAATTTCCTATTCTTATACTGCTCACTGCCTCTAGCTCTGATTTCAAGTTTTTAATATATTTTTCCCCTTTTGGTTTAGTTTGTTTTCTTGCCCTTAGAGATTTCATGTATTTTTTGTGAATCCAACCTTGCATTGAAATGCTTAGAATGGTAACAAATTCATTATGCAGGAGTTTGAGTTCTGGGCCAATTATTTGTTTTACATTTTGTTAGGTAGGAATTCAGTGTGGTATGAGCAAATGGATACAAAATAGAACAGAATAGGGAAATTTTACATTTCCACAGAGAACAGAGGAGACCTAGAGACAGTGTCTAACTAGCATTCATAGGGACTCTGTCTGCTCTGCACTTTTGTTGACTGGTGTTACCGGTATACATGCTTCTGTTGAGCTTTTCTTTCCCTGCCCCTGCTTCTCTTTTTCCTTTGCCCTCCCTCTTCTTTCTGGTTTGGAGATTGTGTTAATCAGTTTTCTGCAACTGTAACAAAAAACCCTGAAATAATCAAGTTAAAAAGGGAAAAGTTTGTTTGGGCTCACAGTTGGAGATTTCAGTCCATAGACTAAAACTGGTTTGGCTCCATTTCCTTTGGACCAAAGGCAAGGCAACAACACATCATGGCAGAAGCACTTGCTTTCAACAAGAGGAGGGTCCCAGTATCCCCTTCAAGGGCAAGTCCTTAGTGACCAGAACACTTGTAACTAGGCCATCCTTTTAAAGGTTCTACCACCCTCCAACAGTGCCACAGCTGGGGACCAATTCTTTAACATATGGGTCTTTAGGGGACAGTGGGCACTTATCCAAACCATAGGTATTTCTTACTGACTTATTTCCAAATGAATAGACTATATTTTAGAGCAGTTTTAAATTTACAGGAAAAATGAGCAGAAAGTAGAGTTCCCATATATTCCCTTTCCTTCACCTTCCACAGTTTTCCCTTTTATGAACACCTTGCATTAGTATGATGCATTTTAGCTGATAAACTAATATTAATTAAAGTATATAGGTTATAAGTTCGCCCTTCCCATGAGCCAGCCAAGGCCATGCGGGTCACGGGAAGAGAAACAAGAAGCCATTTGGCCCTTCCCATGAGCTGTTGGAGGCCATGTGTGTCCTGGTAGAAGAAACAAGAAGCCAGTTTGCCTTTCCAGTGAGCCAGCCAGCGTGTGGACTGGGAGACCAGAACTCTGACCTCCCCGCTGTTAGCAGCTGAGGTACATGGACGGCTTGATGCTTGTATTATTTGGTTGACTTTGCAGGCCTGGGCAAGTAGTCTGAGCATCTTTTGAAAGGATAACAATATGCAATATAGCAAATATGGGGGATTTCCATCTGTCTTATTTTTGAAATCCAATATTGTTCTCAGTGTTTTGCTTTGGTCTGTTTTATTGTTTGTTTTATTCAATGTTCTGTTTTGATTGGTTTTATTCTGTTTTGTTTGATTTTATTATGTCTGATGATTTGAACAGCAATTTTGAAGATAACAAGAGGCATTATGGTAGCCATTGTTGATTCCCTATTATCCTGTTTTTAAGTCCTGTATCACTTTCACAGTTTTGTTTTGATTGGCTTTATTCCATTTTATTTTGTTTGGTTTTACTCTCTTTTCCACTGCAGTATTATACACAATAATTTCATTGTGAAAATCCTCTACCTATTGATCGCTCCCTTTGTCCACTTTAATCTTCTGGCAACCACTGGACCTTTTACTGTCTCTCCAATTTTGCCATTTCCAGAATGTCATATAGGTCAAACCAGATACTATATAACTTTTTTGAACTGGCTTTTTCACTTTTACTTTGATAGTATGTGTTTAAGCTTCATTACCTCTATTAAATATTTGGTAACTCATTCTTGGTACTACTGAATAATGTTCTCTTGATGTTTTGCCACTATTTTATCCAGTCACCTACTGAGGGACATGTTGCCTCCTTCTAGATTTGGCCGTTAGGAACACCATGGCTATAACATTTGTGCATAAGGTTTTTTTGGGTTGTTTGATTGGGGTGTGTGTGTGTGTGTGTGTGTGTGTGTAGACAAAATTTCCAACTCATTTTTTTCTAAAGACCTTATGATCCATGTTATGTCTTCAAAGCAAAACCATGGTTTTTATTTACTACATTTGGTTCTTCAAAAATACTTATAATTTTTGGTGGTTTTGAACTTATATTTTTACTTCATTCTTTTACTTATTTAAATGTATTAAACATCCTTACATGCTACATCTAATCATCCATTAGTTTTTGTAGGTGTGTTTCCATTGTTTCTGCTGACATGGTAATGGTGCTTTATTTCCCTGTATCTTCCATGCTTTGTGTGTGAGTTTATTTTCATTAGAATTACAGATGGTCCTCAGCTTCCAAGGGTGTTACGTCCTGATGTATTCTGCACAAACTGAAAAATATTGTAAGTTCAAAATACATTTAATACACTGACCTGAAAATAGCAACACAGTAGACCAGGGATGATCCCATAGTAGGAGCCGTGACTGGCTACCACTGCCCTGCATCACAAGAAAGTATTAGACTACATTACTGACCCTGGAAAAAAGCAAAAGACAAATTTGAAACTACAGTTTTTACTCAGTACATATTATTTTGGCATCATTATAAATTTTTTTAAAATTGTACATTGAACCATTGTAAGTCAGACTACACAGGCAAATGAGTCCATACTTTATTAAGTAAAGTGTTCATAGGAGGATTTATATCTGCATGAGACATGGGTCACTACCAATTTTGATCTTCTTTACATTAAAAGTCTTAGTTTGTACAGTTACTGGGATTTCGTTGGTGGCGATGCCCCTCACCTTTGGGGATAGGGCATGAGGATTGTGCAAATTTTTAGTCCAGCCGCTAAATGTATATCATGTTAGACTAGTGGCTAACAAATTCTCAGGGGAAGCTTCCCCTTTGCACCCTGAATTAAGGTCAAGAGAGGTTTTTTCTTGCTATTTGCCTGCCCGGGCTTTATCTTCCTTTATATCCTTATTTTGCGCTGGTTCATCCTGTCCCTGAGTATGTGGCTCTTCTGGGTCCCAGCTTTACAAAGAAGCCCTCTGCAGCAGCTCCCTGACACGGCCTTTGTCCCTATCCTGTCTCAACCCATCTAACCACCTCCAGGGACACCCAAGCAGGTGGTGGCGTGTGGTGTATGTCCCAGCCTACTCACCTCTCCGGACTCAGGCTCCCACCTCACTCTTGGAGTTGGGAAACAGCTTTGGCACAGGCTTTTCATGTGTTGAGCAGGGCATCTTACCTTGTCTCTGTGGGTGTTTTGTAGCAGACCACCCTCAGGATTTCCAGCCTGTCCCATCTTGGGAGTGGGAACTGTGTGCCTTGTTACATCAGGTCAGATTTACTGTCTCAAATATGCTGATGAGTTCACTACCACAAAGCCACTGTGCTGTCCCTGGAAGGACAAGCGTTCCACACTGGTAAGAATCCTTTCAGAATCACATTGTGTAAATGCAATTTCTACCCAGCTGATAGCACTGGGAACCTGAGAGATACAAGCTGGCATTTTAAAGCACCCAGTTTATCTAGAGTATTATTCATGTCTGGGAAGACATATTTCTTACTTGTGCACCCACCTTGGTGCAGTAGTTGACTGCATTTGATTTTGGACAAATGGTTATGATTACCAAGCACTACACAACCGTGAAAAAGCTGTAACTAAAACCTCAGATGAGTGCATTGTTTAACAGGCTGCTTTTGGTTCTTTCAGAGCAAAAAACAATCTAGTCACATCAATTTAGTTTTCTTCTTTACAATGTCCCTTTGCTTCTAGAAAGTAAATCATTTACCCCATGGATCAGTCATTAATTTAATCATTTCAGGTACTTCATTATTTATTCAGTAATAAGCTTTTATTGATTATTTGCTGACAGGCATTCTAATCACTTGGAAGAGAATAGGACCATGCCTTGAATATATACCTACAGTTTCACCTTTCTCAAAGTAACAGTGTTCTGTGAGCTGAAAGGTGAAGGATGGGGAGCGAGGGTTTCGTGTTTGTCATAGGCTTCATGGCATATGCAAATTTGCAGCTAACGTTCATTAGGCCTCTCCAGGCCTGTGTGATCTGGCTCCTTTCTCTTTCATCTCACAACTCTGACCTCCGTCTATTCCCACAGGAAGCTTCTTTCAGTTTCTCTCTTACTGTGCTACGTGGATGGCAGAAATGATTCCAGTACTCGACTCCCCCGAAGAATTCTCAAGTACTTTGCAGTGTGACCTTGCAGTAACTTGCAAGAGGTGGAGTCTCCCGCTGCTTGAACCTGGGCTGCTTTTTCAACAATGCCAATACATGAACCGGAAGTGATTTTTGCACCACTTGCATGCCTAGGCCTCGGAAATTCCTGAGTGTTTGCATGAGCACCCTCTTCGCCTGCCCACCTCTTTGCTTTCTTCCCTCCCTCGCTGTCTTCCACACTATTAGAACATGCCTGTGAGCTTGTTCAGGGATGTGACAGAGTGGGGTCAAGAACGCTGGTCTGCAGCCACCAGCCTCTGCTGCTGGTTAAACCTGGCCCACATCAGCAGAAATCTCAGCCAACCTAGGACTCAGCAGACATGGGAACCTCACCCCACTAGGTTAGGTCTGCGACGATAGGGTCTCAGCAAATGTGGTACTGTAGTATCTATTTTTTCAATATTCACCTCCTGTGCTACACTAAAACCCCCAAGAGCAGGATCCAAGTCTCTTGATTGCTACTTTTCCCCCTAGCATCTAACACAGTGCTGGCTACAGTTGGTATCAGTATTTGTTGATTTAATGAATAAATCAGTGAATGTGCGCATGAATCTTCACATCCACAGTCTTAACAGATGACGAGAACTAAGGTTCAGAGGGTTTAAGTAACTTGTCTGATATTGATCACCATAGAAGTAGCAGGATCGAGCCACATGTGGTAGTGCACGCCTGTAACCCCAGCACTCTGGAGGCTGAGGCAGGAGGATCTTTGCAAGTTCAAGACTAGCCTGGGCTACAATGTGAGCCAAAGTCCAGCCTGAACTACATAATGAGATCTTGTCTCAAAATGACAATAATAATAATAATAGGATCAAGATGTGTATGAGAGTTCACAGTTCATACATGCACTTGAAATGCAGTTCTGGTTGTGAAGACTCAGTTCTGAAGAGGAATCTGCTAAGCCATTTAGATAAAGCAATCAAGAATGATTTATGAGCCAGGGGATGTAACTCAGTGGTAAAGCATATGCCTAACACAGATGAGGCCCTGAGTTAAATCCCCAGCACCACAAAAAACAAAACAAAAAGATGTAGAATGCAGGGTCTCCTTGGTTACACTGCTACCAGCTTTTCCCTTTGAAAGTCATTGAAAGATACCAGCTGTGAGGTCCCAAGAAATGCCTCCATGTGCTACATCAGGACTGGTCCTAAATTGCCATGTATTTGCAGACAAGTGACATCATGTGGCATTATAATTAAGTCTTCTCTGTAAGTGGGATTAATTATCCCATTATAGTAATAATGTGATGTCAGTTTAAGAAAATCAGATGTGTGCATGTAAGTACTTAGGGAGCAGTACTTGACCCACGAGAAGTTCTCAAAAACGTTAACAATGGCAGGGTGCATGCCTGGAATCCCAGCTGCTTGGGGGTGCTGAGGCAGGAGGATCTCAAGCTTAAGGCCAGCCTGAGCAACCCATCTCAAAAACCTAAAAAACTCAAACTACATTAGGAGCTCAAGTCAATAGCACAAAAAAGCTAATTACTAGTATTTAGATACAAGAATATGTAAATAGTACCTACTGTTTTAGAATAACTGACCGAGTATCCCTGAGCCATGTAAATGCTATATAGTACTTTAAAACCTCTGTAAGACCTTCAATGACCACTGGAACCTCTCAGATTCTCTCCTGCACCCTGGATTTTTGTCTGCTCAGTATGATTTCATATCCAAAGATACTGTTCTATAATTGTTCCTCACAGTTACCCTGTGCCTTGTTGCAAGGAGATTTTTGTCTCCTGCAGCATCTACAGTCCTGCCAGGCATTGACCAGGAGGAATTCCAGCCTGAAGTCCAGAGATGTATCCTCCACCAGAATGTTTAAAGTTAGCAGAGGCATGAAAGTCTCCTAGCACACGTGCTACAGAGTTGGCAGGTTCCCTTCTCACCTTCCCTCAAGCTGGGAGCTAAGAAGCCGTTGGCTGTGCGGCACAGGCTGGGGTTTTCTCTATCAGTGTCTTCATTAGCATGATGTGCCATTATTTTCCTTGGATTGGATTGTCTCAGGAATACAGCAGCAGGTGCCTCACAACTACATATGATGAAAATGGGATTCTGGCAAGATTCCAGTGTGAAAATCAGCAATTGAAAATAGGCTGCAGTGTGAGGCTTACTCAGAATCATTTTTACAAGCTTCCAGTCCTTGACACATCTGTCAGTTTTGCCATCCAGGGGATGAGGCAACTGTTGAGTGGAGAATGATCACCTGCAGAAAGCAGGCAGTTAGGAAAGGCACAGAGTACTCTGCAGGCACCAACAAAATGAAGCAAGTCATTGTGGAAGATGCAGATTGCTGCAAGCTGCCCCGGAATCCTGGTGAGGCCCGGGAGTATGCATCTGGTGCCCTTGTGATCCTCATGCAGATGGTTTTCCCACCATGAATTGAATGCTAGCTTCAAAGCAGAGACAAGACAACCAGTGATACCTCCACTAGGAAGGCTGTCACAGTGCTGAGAAATCCAAGGGGCAACACAAGAGCAAGGGGCTAGGGAGAATTAGGACCCAAATCAGAGGCAAATCAGTTACTCACAGAGGCCACTCCAGGCCAGCCATTTGCTAGCCATTGCTCCCAGTCTGGTATGGTTCAGACCTGTAATGCCCCCCCAACCCAAATTCTCATGGGCCTATAGCCAGGGTTTTTGGAAAGTGGTTGGATCATGGGAGCGCTGTCCTCATCAGTGGATATAGCAGCTGAGTGTGCCATTAGGAGGTGGGGCCTAATCAGAAGAGGCAGGGCACCGAGGGCGTGACCTGGAAGAGCCTGGCTCCTTCCCTGACTCCTCCTTTTTCTCTTAGCTTCCTGGCCACCATAACACGAGCGGCTTTTCCACCGCCAGTCCCCCCTGCCATGCCTCTTCTGCCTCGGACTGTAACTGTGAGCCGAAAAAACCCTCTTCTTAAGTTCTGAGTGTCCCAGGGATGAAAAAAAGCAATTAAGACACAACCCAATACCACAACACCACGATTGTGGTCCAGACTCAAAGGAAACAAGCTATATAGCAGCTTGGACAGGTTTTTAAAAAGCAATTAAAGAATTATTGTCCATAATAGGGGCTTCTGACACAGGGAAAGGAGAAGAACACAGGGAGCTGCTGTGACCAGCTTCTAGGCCGAGGAAGGACACCAAAGAAGGAACAAGTCTAGAACAACTGCCATGGCCAGGTCTAAGACCCAACTGAAAGCAAAATGGCCACATTTTCTGAGTGCTGGAGAAGTTCACGAGGGATTGGGCACAGAACTCAACACTGTCTTGGGACAGTGTCCCCACGTAGGTGCTAAACACTGCTGGTCTGCGGAGCCTGCTGAGTGCCCTTGGCTACTGTAACAAATTCCTGCAGATGGCACCACTTGTAACAATGGAAGTTGATTTTCTGGAGGCCAGAAATCCAAAATCAAGGTATCAGGAGGGACCCACATCTTCTAGAAGCTCTGGCACAGAGCTCTTTCCAGCTTCTGGAGGTCTATGGTATTGCTTGGATTATGGCAACACAACCCCAGACTCTGCCTCTGTCTTCACGTGGCTTCCTCTCTTATGTCTCTCTGTTCCTCTGTCACTAAATCTCCTTTTCCTCAAAAGGACAGCGTTCTTTTTTGGTGGGTGGGCAGGTACCAGGGAGCAAACTCACAACCTCACGCTTGCTGGGCAGGCGCTTGTGCCACCGAGTTATATCCCCAGCCTCCAACTGCATCTGAACTTGATCACATTCATAGGTTCTGAGCAGACAAAAATTGGTGGGGGAGGGCCACTATTCAACCCAGTACAGAGGAAGAACACACAGAAGCAGGAAAAAGAGGGCTTCTTTGGGACCCTTAACTAACAGAGCTTGATGTTGGAACCGTGACAAGAGAGAACTGCTCTAGTATCACAGGGGATGAGCATGGGTGGGGAGTTGAGAGTCAGGGAGGTTGATAACTCACACAGCTTTTAGCTATTCAGCTGCTGTATGCACCCTTCTACACACATTTGAACTCCTATAGAATACGATTCAGTTTCCACCTAAGAAGATCTAGATATCTATCATGTAAGTGGTGAAGTTCTTATGATTTCCCTCAAATGAAGTTCCAAAATTCTATTCACCAACTATATTAACAACTTCTCAAATTCAACCATAATCCCACTGAATACTAAATTGTAAAAATAACCTCTGTCCACAGATAGGCAAATAGAGAAATTAGTTATATACAAATAAGCACATACATAGAAGAAGAACAAAACAAGAAGATATAAAAACCTTGACTAAGCCGATAACAAGTATGACATTGAGGTAGTAATTTTTAAAAGTCTACTAAGAAAATCTCAGCACTTAATGGGTTCACCAGCGAACTCAACAAGAACTTCAGGGAAGATCTAATGCCAATACTCTTCAAATTCTTTAATGAAATTGAAAAGGAAGGAGTACTTCCATACTCATCCCTGGATGTTAGCATTGCCTTGATTCCAAACCAAAGAATCCATTAAAAAAGGAAAGTATAGAACAAGCTCTTTAATGAACATAGATGTAAAGATCCTCAACAAGTTATGAGCAAACAAAATGCAACAAATCATTTAAAGTATCATACATCATGATCAAGCAGGCTTCATCCCAGGGATGCAAGGGTGTTTCAACTTATGTAAGTCAATAAATGTAATGCATCACATAAATAGAAGCAAAAACAAAAATCATGATATCTCGTTAGACATAGAAAAAGTCTTTGACAAAATTAAACATACCTTCATGAGTTTTAAGTCCCTGAAAAAAATAGGTATCAAAGAACATTATCTCAATCTGATAAAAGCCATTTATGACAAAGCTACTGTCAACATCATATTAAATGAGGAGAAAGTTTTCTCTAAAATCAGGAAGGCAAGGGTGTTCACTATCATGACTCTTGTCCACTACTCAACTTTAGCTAGAACAATCAGGCAAGAGAATGAAATGAGACAGATACAAGGAAGTAAGAAGTCAAGCCATCTTTATTCTTACACAATATGATCTCCTATATAGAAGACCCAAAAAATTTCACTGAAAGATCCTAAAACTAAGAAATTCAGCAAGATAGCAGGATACAAAATCAACACAACAGAAATCAAGAGTATTCTGTAAGCCAATAATGAATCAATTGAGAAACTAGAAATTTGAAAAATAATAGCTTCAGGAAAAATTAAATATTTAGGAATTAACAAAGGAAGTAAAAGACTGTTATAATGGAAACTATTGAACTCTAAAAAAGAAGGTCAAAGGGAATATCAGAAGATGGAAGGATAGCTCCTGTTCCTGAGCAGGCAAAACCAATATTTTCAAAATGGCTATACTTTCAAACTTGACATAGATTTAATGCAATCCCAAGCAAAATGTCAACAGCATTCTTCACAGAACTAGAACTCATAGAACACCAGAAGAGACCTAGAATAGCTAAAGCAATCCTGGCCAGCAAAAGCAAAGCACAAGCATCACAATCTTGGAATTCAAGTTATATTACAAAGCTACAGTGATAAAAACAGTATAGTAATCACACAAAACATACATGCAGAGCAGTGGAACAGAGGATGCAGAAACAACAACCCCAGGCACATTCAGCCATCTGATCTTTGACAAAGGAGCCAAAAACACATTGAAGGAAAGGCAGCCTCTTTAGCAAAAGGTGCTGGGAAAGCTTGGCTCTACATGTACAGAAGAGTAAATCTAGACCTGTATATCTCACCATATACTAAACTAAAAATGAATCAAATATCTAAATATTAAAACAAACTTTTAGTCTGCTGGAAGATAAAATAGGTAAAACTTGAAGATATAGGCACAGGCAAGGACTTTCTGAACAGAATCCCAATTGCACAACAAGTAACATCAAGAATCAACAAATGAGGCTATATCAAATTAAAAGGATTCTTCTGCACGACAAAGGAAACCACCAACAGAATAAAGAGAAGACTTACAGATTGTGAAAAAAATTGTGCCAGGTCTTCCTTGGACAGAAGACTAATACACAGAATATACAAAGAACTCAAAAAAGTTGGGCCTCCAAAATAAAAAAAATCCAGTCAAAAACTAGGCAAGTGAAATGAATAGACAATTTGCAGAAGTAGAAGCACAAAGCGCTAGTAAATACATGAAAAATTATTCAATATCTCTGGCCATTAGATTTCATCTTATTTCAGAAAAAATGGCTATCACCAAGATAGAAATAAATGCTGGTGAGGCTGGAGGTGGGAGGGGGGATCCTTCTACATTTTTTGGTGAGAATGTAAACTAGTACAACCACTATGAAAATCAATATGGACATTCTTCAAAAATCTAAACCTAGAAATTCCATTCAACCCAGTTATTCCCCTTTGAGGTATTGTTCTCAAAATAGTTAAAGGACATCACGTTACAGTAATACATGCACATCTATGTTTATAGCAGGACAATTCATAATGACTGAATTTTAGAAGTGGCCCATATATCCATCAACAGATGAATGGATAAATCAAGTGTGCATTTATACACAGTGAAGTACTACTCTGCCATAAAGAAGGATACATTTCAGTCATTTGTAGGAAAATGGATGCACCTTGAGACCGTAATGATAAATTATATAAATCAAATATGCTAGCTTAAATATTGCATGGTTTCTCTTATATAAGAAACCCAAAGTATAAATAAAGAGTAAAATAAAGGTAGATAGTAAGAGATAGGGAGATTTTTTTTTTTGCAAGTGAGACAAAAACCAAGAGATGGAGGGAAGGTAGAAGAGGGGAGGGATAGAGAAGTAAAAAGAATTAAGATGTGTTCTCTACATGTCAGTTCCACAATAAAAGAATCATTATGTGCTGAAAATACATACTGAGAAAAACAAAAAGATGAGGGAGAAATACACAAAGTTCATTGTCTGTTCCTGCCATTGGTCATGAAACCATATTAGCTGACTAAGGCTGCTTCTTTCACGGTCTTTCCCGTATTTCCCTTTGCCTTTAGCCAGAAACTCAGGTAACTGATTTCTGAACCGAATCTTCATTCCTGAAGGATCCAAGTTGTTGATCATTATATTTTGTTACTGCTGTTGCTGTCACTGTCATATTCTGTTAACATTTCTTTGAGGCATGAAGTACTGTAAGTACCTCAGAAAATCCTTTGTTCCCAGAACATTATATTGCAACAACACAATATCCTTTTGGTAATTGAGATAAATCATTTTAGCCAAGAATAATGCTTTATTCTGCCTTTTTGTTCCCAAATGGCAGTAGTGCTCAGAGGTGCTCAGCAGTGCTCAGAGGTGCTGCAAGAGAGAGCAAGTGGGATACTGAATATATTACCAAGAGCAGGTACCCTCAGTTCCACCTCTTCATTCCCTGAGTCACATATTCTGGTTAAGGGACAGGTATCACCATATCATGGTTTCTCATTCAAAGCATGCAGTGCATCCAATAATACAAATCCCAACAACTGTAGAGACTCCACCCTTCCCACCTCCTTAGCACAGCAATTTGTCTTTGTCTTTCACCTTAAAGGAAATATCTCAATATGTTCCACACTAGTGAACCACCAGGAACTATACTGACATTGTGGGCCCCTGAATTTTTGTGGTATCTAATGTACTTTCTACTTCCTCATCATAACCAGTCAGCATATGTTCTTCAGGATGCTCCGTGGACTATTAGTATGGCAGACAGTGGAAGAATTGAGGTAACCCTTAGGTAAGACTACACAAGTACACTGTTGGTCCTGCCATATAGAGGCAAAATGGTTCTCATAAATTAATATGGAGAAAAAGACACGAGCCAGGTAAAAAACTAAATACTAAAAGCAATGTTGATCAATTCAATAAAGAAAGTACATATTGGACAGCTGCTGTATTGTGGTTACCACTTGATTGTATTTATGATAGACTACAATTATTTTCCAAGATCCAGCAGACTTCTGCATAGGTCATGAGTGAATTAAATGGGAATATGAAAGATAGTCTCATCTGATTCTTTCAGGTCTTTGTGGTATTAATCTCTAATTTTTCCATGCATGTTGCATGGTTACTGTTACCATTTTAATAGAGAGAGAAAAATTTGAGAGTTTCTATTTAGCCTTTTCTACTAATGACCCACTATTATATGTAGGGTTCTGTTAGTTGCTAAATATGTATAACTCAGTTATATAGTCAGGAACTGGAGAAATAACTGCAGAGTGTGATCTGTGGACCAACTGGGAAAACTGAGAGTCAAACTTAACCTAAGAGTCCATCTCTCACCTGAACACCATAACCCCTCTCTTACTAACGGAACACACTGGTGTTTTAGGTTCCAGGAATTAGTTTCAGGGAGACAGTGTCCAGGAATCCCTAAAAGGACTGGGTATTTATTTATCCAATATGCAATCATTCCATTAAACAGCTGTATTTACTTCAGTGAAGGCTTGGAGGGAAATGTACACTATATACTTGTGTCAGTAGTGCAAGGTCCTTTCTCAAGCAAATCAGGCATTCTCTTTAATCAATAGGTTTGGTCCTGTGACATGACTGAGGTCTGGAAACTCAGTGACAGATCATACCGGGGCTGCACTTAGGTCAGATCTTTTGCTACTAGACCTAGAGGGCTTTTCCCCCCCTGTTACGGAGACCAAACAATTCCCTAGTAGGCTGTCCATCTACTTCATTTCTTAAAAAAACATCTAAATATCATTACAGGCCAAAGTATTCTGACTACTTTGTTCCTGTTGGTCTAGGGGGGTTGAGGTGCTTGCTTGTGCTGATTAAGAATAGATATTTGGTTTCATTATCCAAAATAAGGGAGCCTAACTCAATGGTGGCATCCCCCATGGTCATACCTCACCAAAATCCTCTTCTGATCAAGAGTACTGCCCACTAGGCGAAATGACAACGGAAAATTATTTCAGTACTCTGATTCAAGCAATGAAGGGAGAGTTTGGAGTTGAGAATCAGTGGATTCACTGGCAGCAAACCTCACCTTCATTCCCTGTTCTTAGGTCTCTCCCATCTGCTCCTCACTAGATGAAAGTAGAAATGCTGCAAATGAGTAAACCAAGATCCGAATAAGGGTGCCACGACCAGGAATAACACCATCCTAATACTACATACTTGCATATATGTAGGGTAACCAACCATCTCAGTTTTCTAAGGACTGTCCTGGTTTTGGCACTTAAAGTCCTGTGTCCTGGAAAATCATTGAATGCCACATGAACTGGATTGATTTTTCACCCTTGGTGTCCCCGAGATTTCCAACATTTCTATACATCAAAGTTGCCTTGGGTTCTGCTAAAAATGCAAGTGATTCTCCCTCCTCCCAGCAATTTCAGTTGCAAACAGGCCATCGATTTTTTAAAAAAGAAATGTACTTGGAGGTCGGACAGGTGTTAATCACTGCTTTCAGGGACTCAATCCAGACTTCTTTGTTCTTGTTCCAAAACTATAATCATTGAAAGGAAAGAAATCACATCCTTTGGGAGATATAGCCAAGGTTCCTGAGCAGGAGACATTGACAAATTACAAGTTGATGGAAAAAAAGTAAAAATTACACTCACAGCTTGCTCTCCTTTCAGTTCTAGGATAAATCATTTTTCTTTCAATGTCACAAATTGTAATAAAGAATAATGGATGCTGTGAAAATTACACTTGACAGTAGCAACAATATAGGAGCACTGACAAGGTATGCTGAGCTACCTGCAGGCAAGCACCGTCTGGTATTAGACATATTTTAAAGGTTTCCACAGCGACCATGTTTTTGTGCCTCTCAGAAGACAACTTGAACAAAGTAGTAATTCAGTTGTTAGTTACTATTTTTACACAATAAGGTCAAGGTTCTTTATCAAGAACACTTTCAAAATATTTCTTAGGAGCTCAGATGCAATGAGGGAGACTCTCTGTGTTCATTGAATTTCTATCAGGGACTTGTGATTATTTGGGGGGGGGGATTTGCTTTGTTTGTTTGGTTTCTTTTGGGCAGGGTCTGGCAGGTATTTATTTATTGCAGGCCAAATTTAGCTAAAATTCTAAACTACAGTACACTTCTTTTAATCCTACCCAAAGGCCTTAGTCCCTGTAACATATGTAAAATGCGGAGGGACGAGGGGAACCAGCAGAGATCATCAGGCTCATATAAGGGCAACATGGCATGGAATTTATTGTGCCTGGGTTCGGGCAGAGAGCGAGATAAATCTGTCTGCCCTGAACAAAGAGAAATGCGTCCTTTTGTAGGGATGGAGAGCAGATGGAGGACATTAGGCAGGAAGATCCCAATGAACATCTGTGATTAAAGTTTTCTGGCAGTCTTGCATCCCAGTAAGCAGAGTCTTTAAAGTGTCCCATATAAATTTTTGGGTGTTCCCTGGACCTGTGAAATTCCTTGTCCTATCTTATCTCCTTTCCTGTGCTTGCCCATGACATCACAGTAGAGTTTCCTGCATACAGTGGCGCTTCTGCTGGCAAGCAGGTTGGGGGCTGGGAGAGTCAGGTCTGGTTGGAGATTTGCAGTCCCATATTAAAAAGAAGTGGAGTACTTGCCCTAGAGTATACACTTAGGAAAACGTAGCATCTAAAATTTGAATGTATTTATTCAAGCAAAATTGATTCAGCACAGGGGGGCAGAGACGAGTAAGATGTGATCCACAGCCCGCGTGAATGCTGTGATAGAGGTATTGCCCCTGCTGCAATTGGAACACAAACGAGGTGCATCCTGGGCTCTTCTCGGCTTCCAGGATTAAATGCAAATCTTTCTGCTTAAACACCATGACCTAGACCTCCAACTCCTTCACCCTTCTACCAGCTTTACTGGGACGAGATCATTCTTTCCTCAGTAGACCAAAGATGCTGGCGCCTGGTCGTCTTCAGTTTCGGGATTTCCTCCCAGCAGACGCATCTCCATCCCTCATCCACCCCACTTCACAGGCCATCAGGGAGTCAGGTCTAACTGTTCTCCCAGCAAATCGGCCCCTGAGATGCCGGGAACGTGCAGCTGCCCGGTCCCCTGGCCGAACACCGGAAGTAGAGGGACGATGTGTGACGTCAGGAGGAAGTGCATATCGCCAAGACCTGCAATTGGCTGTTGGTGGAGCCCGTCCTCACTTTTTACGTTCCCCGGACCACAGGCAGTGGAAAAGGGTCCGGAGCGGAGGGGCAGATTCTAGGGCGAGCGAATTCGGACCTGCCTCTCCGCTCCGGCAGCAGGTGTGCACCCCCTTAGTTTACCTCTGGGTACCGGAGGGTGGGGATGTGAGGACGGCGCTGAGGTCTGTCCCTGAGCGACCTTTGGACCCTCATCTCGGGCCTCCCGGAGGAAAAGGGTTTGAATGAGAGAAAGGTGCGAACCTTTACCAAGACCAGTTTCTTTGATGTGCGAGGCTCGCTACTCTGCGCCCCATCCATGAGGGAAGTATTGGTATCTGTTCACTGAGGAAGAAACGGGGTTTTGCAGCTACGCAGTGACAGATCCAGAGTTTCTGATCTTTGCACTGAAATAGGGCCCTCAGGCTTTCTGCATGAAAAATCCCGGGGTGGAGGGTGGCGTTGGCTAAGAGATTCTGAGGCTCCACAAGGTAATGAAGCGTGAGGCTTCGCAGATTGATTTGAAAGGAAAATTAACATTTTCGATAAAACCCTGCCTAGGATGTTCACCAAGACCAGGCGGACATGTCCGTGTCTGGACAAACCAGACGACAGAACGTTCCTTTCTTTGTGTAACCCATGCTTGTTTAACCGATGGCCTTGCAATTTATATATTGAGATGTTTAAACTCCCTTGGAAACCCTTGATGTTGCCCAGTCCTCCAAACATGATGTGCTAAGTCTGGTTTTTGCACCTCCCGCTTGCCCTCCCTGTAAAAGCCCCGAAATACCACCAGGCCAGCCTCCAATTCTTTGGTGGAAAGCTCAGTCTGGCCCACAGGTGTAATCAACTGCCTCCTAAACCTTCTTGGTGCCATTTCTTCCCATGTTCGGTCTGTTTTGCCGTAATAGACTTAAGTCTGGGGTTGGGCCCTGGAATCTGTGTTTTCAACAGCTACTTCTGACAGCTAATGTGTTGGTCCCATGAGAACAAAGCAAGAAAATGAGTGAGTCATAGTCCCCTGGGGGGCCAGTAGCAAGTTGTCAGGTTAAGTGTTTAAGGCCGCAATCCAGACAAGATGTCAAAATGGGGTCTTCATGCATCTTGTGGGACTGAAGAGTTAGTTTTGATTGTGTCGTTAACTCATCTGGGCAGATCGCAGCCTCAGTCATCTCCCTACCTATGATAAGCATGCGATTTTGCTTTTTCTAGGACTAGGGGAGCGTGTTAAACGTATAGATTCCTGGACCCAGCTTAGCTCTCTTGAATCAGAAGGTCTAGGGGAAGGGACCTGGGAATCAATAGGCTAAACAAGCTATGAAATAAGCTTGTATCTTTAAGAACTTGAGATGTGAGGCTTTCCTCGACCCATGAAGTGGATCATAGATTCAGTTTATGAATGACTTCTTGTTTTCATTTTGTAGCTGTGGAGGCTTCAGTATTCACTATGGGCTAAGTTTTATTGACACAAGTACCATCAGTATTATTGGCATTATAGGATAGAATTTCCAATTAGCCAAAGACTGAAATTTAGTAAAATTTGAATATGAATTGATTCAAATTGATTTCCTGAGTGACCTGTGTTCCTCATACATATTTTACCTTTCCCATCATAAAGACACTTATTTCTAACTTAAATTTAAAATTTTCATTCATTAAACTTTAAAATTTTCTGATCTTACTTTGACAAGTAACAATTGTGTATATTTATGGGTATAGTGTGATGTTTTGATACATGTTTATGTTATAGATCGGTTAAGTCAAGCAAATAAGCTTATCGATTTTATTTAATTTCATGTTGAAAAACATTGATTGATTAATTTTTTGATACCAGGAATCAAACTGAGGACCTCATGTTTGCCAGGCAGTTGCTGTGTCACTAAGCTATATCCCCGGTCCAACATTTGAAGTCTACTCTTAGCACTTTTGAAATATACAGTGCATTGATATCATAGTCATCGTTTTGTGCAATAGATTACCAACACTTACTCCCCTTGTCTAATGGAAATGTTGTACCCTTCCATCGACATCTTCCTTTTTCCTTCCATCCCTTTTCCCTGGCCACTAGTAATCACCGTTCTACTCTTTACTTCTAGGAATTTGACTTTTTTAGATTCCACACATTGTGCTGTCTTTGTCTTTCTGTGGCTGTCTTATTGCACCCAGCATGAGGTCCTCCAGATTCGTCCGCCGTGTGTGCTTTTAACAGCTTTCAGGAAAGTTTGATGCAGCCAGTGATACTGGAATGTGGAAATTCTGAATCTTAGCCTTCTGAACTGAATCTTAGCCTCTTTCCTAGTGTCTGGGAGATGGTAGGAGTGTTACAGCTTCCTTGTTTCCTCCTCTTGGAGATTAACAAGAATTAATCTAGTTAATGTAGATTCTGCTTTTAGAAGCATGTGCTTTTCTGGTGAAACAAGTAAAAGTGCTATGATAAGCTTACAGAAGATAAACGGGGAGTCCCAAGTGACTTAGGCTCCTTGACTGAAATGTGATGCCAGAAATTGATTTTGTATAAGTGCTGATTGCTATTGACCCCTCTCTTCTGCCCAAAAGGATCATGACTACCCCTTAATAGACCAGACTCAAGATCCTAACTAAAAGTGTTTTTCCCCTCTTTGCACAGATACCGTTGTGTGATTTGAATCAGGAATGAGATCTTCTGGGAGCTCAGGGCAGAAGTTTTTCTGGTCAACATGGCAGACAAAAGACGGCAGGTGCGAGTGCAGGGAGCCTGGGCTGCCCCTGCAAAGAAACAGCCTCCTGCTCAGCCAGGCAAGAACTTGTGGGGATTCTGTGTGTTTATGGATGTGGGCAACTCTTCTGTTCACTTATTTATACCCTTTTGGTTTATAATGAACTCTGATTTTGGTTGCTATTAAGGAACTATTTAAAATGTGGCTGATGTCTTGTCTGATTTGTTTGATGACGAGCCTAAAGGGTGGGTCTTTCATGTTCCTTATATTTAGTCAGTACCCTCAAAGCTTTCCGTGTGTTGAAATCTTCTCTTGACTTCACTGATTAATATTAGATGTGATAGAGGTCATCTCTGAGGATTTTACTGGCCCTTGCTCCACAGAACATGGGGAGAACAGACTTTTCCCTAACTTGAGGCTGTTCTTGCTCCTTTTTTAGCTACCGCTTCTGGGAGCCATCTCCACCAGACACCTGGTCAGACCTGGAGGAACAAGGAACATCATCCGTCTGACAGAGAGTTTGTGTTCAAAGAACCCCAGCAGGTGAATTCTTGGTTCTTCTTCAACAGTAACAACGATTTGCTTGTAAAAGCTGTCTCTGTGTAGCAAGTATTCAAGTAGTACCTCAATAAAGTTACTAATGGATAGCAGAGCAAAAGGATTATAGTGAAATATGAAATATTTCAGTTCCCTCCTTATGTTTGAAGATTCTCTACGTTATGCCCCCAGCTGTTGGTCATATATTATGGAGGGAGCGGGACAGCAGGGAAACTTTACCATGAGTAGATACAAGGTTATTCCATAATTAGGGCCTCCATGGGTAATCAGAGTTCTTTTCTTTTCTTTTTTTTTCTTTTTTGGTACTGGGGATCCAATTCAGGACTGTGCGCTTGAAAGGCAGATGCTTATGCCGCTGAGCTAAATCTCCAGCCCTGAAATCAGAGTTCTTATAGTTCCAAAACCATGCTATCTTTAATGCTATTACAGCAAATGTCTTTGGAATTGAATGGAAATTTCAGCTCTGGAAAAATGCCTGATTTTTATTTTTATTTTATTTATTTATTTATTTAAAAAAATTTTTTTTTATTTAAAGAGAAACAAAAGCATGTAAAGGGTAGAGATAATACAGAATTTCAAAAAAAAAAGATAAACAATAAGCAATCACTAGTTGATAAATTACATATTGTCTTCTTAGAAATAGTTGTTCAAGTTACAAAATTAAAGCATACAAAGTAGATATTCAAACAGTGAGAGAGTAAACAGCTACGCATGCATGAATCTCTACATGTATTTCTATCCTTTCTGTATTAGAGGGAAAAACAAAACATAGCAAGGCAAAACAAAACAAATTCCTATAAAAACATGAAACCAAAAAGTCGGATAAAACCACAGTACAAGGTGATCTACAATGATTACTGTGTTGTTTCTTATTATCTTCAATAGAACTGTCTATATCATCAGCATAATTGAATATAGCAGTATAATTGAATATAGCAGTACATAACAATATAAGTAAAAATAAAACATTGTAGACAGTATAAAACTTCAAAGGCAGGTAATAATCAAACCAGAGTGGATATTCTAGTGAATCTTGTCATCTTAAATGCAGTTGCCTATACTCTCAGACTTGATACTATCAATCATAACAGCTTTGAATAAAATCTATCAATACACAACAGCGATCTAACAGACCAGATTTGATTACGATCAGTCATGGTAAAACAGTGTAGGTTATACAGAGCTTTAGATTAAGTTAATAGGAAATTAAGGATGATTACAATACTATATCCTGTTATTTTCAGGATAACTGTCTGTGCCCTCAAATCTAGTACAGGTAGGATGACTGGAACAGAATATAATCCATTTAAGCAGAGTGGTGTGAGTAATGTGGGTTTTAAATGCTGGTGCACTATTAACAATATAGTGTATCAAGGCCATCTATGTTAGAGATTCTAGCCATCCTTTTCTGCCTCATTTCTGCTATGCTATTTTTCTGCCTGTTTGTCTAGTTTTCTCCTTCATTCTACTGCCTGCCCCACTCATTGAGGCCTTTCTGTTCCTAAAATCCTGGTATTTTTTTTTTTTTCTCTCTCTAGAATGTCCTTCAGTATTCTCTGTAGGGTTGGATTGGTGGTCACAAACTCCCCCAGTTCCTCTTTGTCATGGAAGCATCTTGTTTCTCCATTAATTTCTAGTGACAGTTTTGCAGGATACATCAATCTGGGCTGGAGATTATTTCCTTTCAGGGCTTGGAATACTTTGCTCCAAGCTCTTCTTGATCTGATGGTCTGTGTCGAGAAGTCAGCCGTGATTCTGATGGGCTTATCTTTATAGGTAATCTGTTTCTTTTCTCTGACGGCTTTTAATATTCTGTTTTTATATTGAATTTCTGGTATCTTGATTATTATATGTCTGGGTGTAGCTCTGTTTTGGTTGTAGGTGGCTAGAGTTCTGTATGCCTCACATAACCAAATGTCATTTTCTTTTCCCATGTTTGGGAAATTTTCCTTAATTATTTCTGTGAATAGCCTTTGTAATACGTCTGTATGTATGCCTGCTTTTCATTTATGTTTCTTATTCTTAAATTCTAGATTCTCTTGTCATGTTCTAGCCTTTGCATTGTTACTGCCTGTTTCCTTGTTATTTTTAAGAGATCTTTCCTTTCATGATCACACATTGTAAACTTGTTTTCAAGTTTTGATAGTCTATCCTTAGTTCCTTTTAAGGTTTTTTGCCAGCTTTCAATGGAGTTTTTAATTTTCTGGTAGTCTCTTTGAATCTGCTTCATGTATTCTATATATTCTTTCTATTCTTCATTGAATGTTTCTCTCCTTTTTTTGTGTGTTCCTCCCTTCTTCTGTCTGTATCTTCCTGAGAGATGCTTCCTGAGAGCATTTCTTTTATTACTCTACTTATATCTTGCTTTACCTGATTTAATATTTCAGTTTTGAGCTCGTCTACAAGGTCCTGAAGATATCCCTTAATGTCCATTGAAGCCATGTCTGATGTTGCGTGTTTGCCGCCCTCAGTCTCCCTTGTTTTTCCCTCTCCTGGATCAAGGCTCTCAGGGTTCTGGGCTGGGGGCCTCCTCCTGCCTCTCTCTCCTGTCATGGTGCCCTGGCTTCCTCCACACAGGTTACAGTGCAGGTCCCAGCCCCCTTCCCTGTTGGCCACCTTTCCTCTGAAGCACACTGGTGAGGGACCTCTGCCCTCTCCTGCCTGCTCTTGTCACTGAGGTGTAAGCAGTGGCTGTGTTTGCCTGGCCCTCCCCAACGAGCCAACCAAACTTCAGGGGCCTTCACCCAGTTAGTGCATCCTAGGCACAGGGAATTGAGTTAGGAAGACTCATTGGGTCCCGGCCAGGGCCATGGCCCAGTCCAAGCAAATCCCATGAATCTGCTCTGGGGAGGGAGCAACCAACTGAAGTCACCGTCACTCCCAGTTCAGGCTCCTCCTGCCCAATTCCAACATGTTGCCAATTTGATTGTGCCCTTCCCATGGGGGGGGGGTCAATCCCAGCACTGACCATGGATTAATGAAGGTCCTTTTGCTGGCTCCACTCTCCTTTGGGCTCACCAACCCCCGACTTCAGCACTGCTGTGGTTCCTGTGAGTGGCAGTGGGAATGAGTTTGGGCGGCTCTGCCGGCCGGCACAGATTCAAGCTGGTGCAAATTCAGGCCGGCACAAACTTGGCAGGTTACCGCAAAAACGCTATGTCCCGTAATTTGTAGCTGTTCCAGTTGTAGTCCCCATGTATTTGATGAGCTTTTTTATGTTTTAATTTCTTCCTGTGTCAAGAGGATCCATCTCCCTCTGTCTGGGTCTCTCCAGGGTGTTTTATTCTGGCATATGAGTTGTTTCTCCTGGGAGGCTCTGTATTCTGTTGCTCACTGATCGGTCATCTTGTCTTCTCTAAATGCCTGATTTTTAAACTCTTTTTTTTTTTTTTCCATAGAGGGGAAAATGTAAAGAACAAAAAGGGTACCTTTTTTTGGTAGTGCTGGGATTGAAGCCAGGGTCTAATGCACTCTATCACTGGGCTGTGTCCCCAGTCTGTACTTTTTAACAATATAAAAGAGTGAAAACAGTCAGCATTTTGCTCTAATAATGACGACATAAATAATTCTCAAAAGTCTTTTATGTCTTCAATTTAAAAAAAAAAATCTCCTTTATGTAAAGAATGCTCTTCTAGAGCTGCTGGCCAATATAATTGATCAATTCTGATTTTCTGCCTGCAAGTGTGATGTATTGTTGTTTTAAGATGAACAGAAAGAAGGGTAGTGAAAGATTGAATTAAAAAAAGAGATAGTTGTGAACTTGACTTATTTTGACCCAAATTGAGAGAATTTACAGTGAAGCAGTCTTCCCGATGGTTAAGCCTCATTCCAGAATTCAAATTTGTCTATTCCCTTGCAGGTAGTACGCAGAGCTCCCGAACCACGAGTGATTGAGTAAGTAAGCTGCTGCCTTCCTGTAACCGCTGCCTGTGAGCTTTCCGTCACCCTGTTTCTTCATGTGGGAGAGAGTGGCCCAAGAAGTAGCTTCATTTTCAGCTGGAATATTCAAAGCTCTGCTTTAAACTTGTGCTTAAAGGCTTTCTGAATTTGCCGATCATACAGAAAAATGAAACAAGATCTTGGTGTATTAAATTTTGACTCAGGAAGCCGGGGACATAGCTTGTCATAAGTGCCTGCCTGGCAGGCATAAGGTCCTGAGTTCAATTCCCGGTACAAAAAAAAAAAAAAGAAAGAAAATTTGACTGGGGTGTAGATTTCCTGGCCCTCTTTCACTAACACCTGTAGACAGTAAGTTAAAACATTCCTTTGTTAGAGACGAGGGAGTGTTTCCTAAGTCACTGGGGCTTGGATCTTGGTGACACCTTTATACATTTCACCAGCAGTGTTTACTACAGCTGCCAGCAGCCTAGATAACCATACAGCTGATTTCTTAAAATGATGTGACTGCTCCAGAGCAATTTAAATGATGCTAAATGTTCCTCTTATATTGATCAGTGTCTAAAATGTTCTTATCCAAAATTTAAGAGAGATATTTTATTATTTTAAAAATATCCACTCCTAAAAAAAAAATTCCTGCTCCTCAGTTTTCATCTGACATCAACAAATTGTCTTTAAGAACTGTCCTTTTATTTTTAGAAAATTAGATGTAAGGCCAGGCATGGTGGCACACTCCTGTAATCCCAGCATCCGGCAGGCAGGAGGATCGTTCCAAGTTTGAGACCAGCCTGAGCTACAAAGTGAGCCCAAGGCCAGCCTGAACTGCATCCTGAGACACTGTCTCAGAAAAAAAAAAAAAAAGGAGAAAAGAAAAAATGTACAGTTTTTCCCATGAGCAATCTGTTATGCTGTTTGACTTTGTCAGAGGTTGGCTTACATATTAGAACAATTTGAAACTAACACAAGTGAACGGCTGGGGATTTAGCTCAGTGGCATAAGCACCTACCTTGCAAGCACGCAGTCGTGAGTTCGATCCCTGGTACCCATAAAAAAAAAAGGAAAAGAAACTAACACAAGTGTATTTTCTAAAGGAGATGTAGGCTTGGCTTTACCACTAGTTAACTATATAGCTAGTCCTTTGAAAGTTCTTTTTGTTCCTGTGAATTTCATGATTCTTGTCTTTAAAGTGAAGACCTAAATTTTATAATCACTTCAGGCGTAGGCTAGTTCTAATAATCTTTAATTATTTAAAAAATACCAATGTGGCAATGCCTCCATTGGTGATAAAACAGAAAAGACAAAACCATAAAAACCCTTACAGAGGGTTATTAAGAGTGGGGGAAAAAAGGGCAATTTAGAGTTTCTAAATCAAAATAAAAATGAAAAAAATCCATTGCTTTTTACCCTAGAATTTGTTAATTCTGATTATCTAAACTTAACTCTGTTAAGACTTTTCTGAGTTCCATAGTGAGCCATTTTCTAAAACTTTGTAAATGTGGGCTGAAATGTACTATATTAAATGTACTATATTAAAATATTGTGTTCATTCTCTGGGAACTGTACAGAGAAGTCATATAGAAATTGGTACTTACAATGTGTATAATAACTTGTGCCTGCGCATTTGGCTTGAAGGGCCTCACACGGCTGCCTAAGAGCCCAGTGGAAAAGGGTCAGACACAGTTGTCTGGATAGATGTCGGTATCTGCTCCGTGTTGCTTTTCTCGTCACGGACCTCACACACTGCTTGTGCTTTTTCACGTTGATGAAACTGAGTAAGATTTACTTTTCCATCTGTTGTGTGTAGGCGCTGGGAAAGGGTAAGAACCCATCTCTTGCCCCTGGGGGGCCTGTGGTCTAGTAGATGACACAGATGTGTAGACAAATTGTGTCATTATTTCATATACCGTAAACTAGTAGACCTGTACCTCTAGCTACGCAGGAGGATTACTTGCATGATTCAAAGGTCAGGAAAGGTTAGAGCTGGCTCCAGGCTGGGTTGGGGATGCTGAGTGTGGGAGGCGCTCCAGTGGGCTGGGGTGATAGGGCGCAGATCCCAAACGCTTGACTGTTACGCAGCAGGATGGACCCGGGGCCCCGTCAGGAGAGGGAGCTAGGTCAGGAAGGACCTTGAGTGCAGCTGTGTGGAGCCAGGAACGGGTCTGACTCAGGGGTCTGACTCAGAGGACGCTCGCCAGACACGAGTCTTTGAAAGCAACGGAAACTTGGAGCCCCGAGCTGTGCTTGCTGCTCGGTAGCATGGTCCATTCCACGCTCCCCAGAGAGGAGGCACCCTTTTGTCTCTGTTACACCTTCTGTGCGATGGATTCCCGGATCACATCAGCCTAAATTACAGGCGGAATAGAAAGGGGTAAAATCAGGATTTACTGTATCCCATTTTCGTCTCCATGCCCTGACCCTCTCAGGGTTCTATTCCCAGTGACCGTGGTGGCGCACCCCCATCACTTGACCTGTCCTAACGCTAGGAGGTGGCGGTGATGCCTGTGCCTCATGCACAGTTAAGTGACCTTAGGGAGCCGGGATGTGGAATCCAGAGGAGAGCTCTTCCGCGGCGTGGAGGGTGTCGTTTTGTCTCATACTGACCAGGGTCTCTCCTGTTTCTTCAGCAGGGAGGGCGTGTATGAAATCAGCCTGGCACCTAAGGGTATCTCCAGGTGAGTGACTCTCCAGCAGAAGGTGACTGCCTGTAGCTGTCACCAAGTTAGGCTACTCTCTTACTTGAAATAGGAAACTTCTTCCTTTTAAATTCTCACGGAATAAGGATCTGCTACTGTCTTTTTAGCATCGAATAATTTTCACAGCTTCTCTATCAGGTATATTAACTACTGCTACCCTAGTTTCTCGGGTAAAGGAGTGAGGCATAGAGACTGAGTCCTTTGTCCTGGTGAACACAGTAACTTAATATTACAGGTGGCTCTGACGTTGGCTTCTATTCTCTGAGTGCTGTATTACACTATTATTTTGTATTTTATGAATTACTTATATTAATTATATGGCACACTAGCACTACATTAGAGCAGAGTGGAATAAAGTTAAAGCATATATTAGGCATTAGCCATTATATTTTTTTTTAGTCATTATTTTTAAAACCCTGCGTGAGTATAATAATTTGTCACTATGAAGTAATGAGACATTGAAGATGAATATATTAGAATTTACACATCAAATCAATTGCTTAAACAAGGCTTCCATAAAGTCTTTTTTGGGGGATTGAGCGGGGGTCTTTGCACTGAGATTCACCCAACCCACCACACACACTTTCAAGGTGGTGTTTCGTTTTGAGACAGGTCTTACTGAGTCACTAAATTGCCCAGGCTGGTCTCGAACTTATGACCCTCTTGCTCAGTGCCCCATGGGTGCTGCCATTGCTGTAACCCTTTTTAGAACCTCCCTTTAAAGCAAGCTGAGCAGCCACACAAGTGCAGCTGCACTATTTTGATGACACCTCGTTGTTTATCAGGGATGGTGTCAGGGGAGGTTTGGTTTTTTCAAAAAATCAAATGTGTCCTCAAAATGAAGATTCGCTGCCACCAGCACTATCCAACAGAATGTCCTGTGGGTTTCTGGAGCACATCTTCAGCAAGATGTCCAGAATGATGTTGAGCTAAAGTGGCATTGTTGAAATAAGCAACCTGTTCAGTGAGGGGAGGAAGCCTCATTTAGATATCTTTATCCTGTTATAGTCATAATTGTCTGTCTTTCTCTAGAATTGGCATAGTATCCAAAGCTTTTTAAAGCTTTTTTTTTTTTTTTAATTCCATTTATTCCTCAAGTACCTTATGAGCTAGATGTCATCTTTGGGTTACAGACAAGAACGAAGGTTCAGGGCAGTTAAATAACTTCCCAATACTTTGCGGCTGAGCCCTGCTGGCAGTTTCTGTCCTTGGTAGTGTTGCTTGGTGCTGCTCACATTCTGGAGATGGAGCTGAACCAGTCTGTAAAGTGCTCGTGCATCCTTTACCCATCATTGCCTTGGTCTCGACAGGGAGAGACTGTTTTACATTGAGGCCATCATAGCCTGGGTGACACTGAGTTCTGTTGCCGGGAAGGTGGAAAGATGATTTTGTCCACCCTTTGAGGAGGAGCCAGTGAACATACTCTGCTGGGGGTTGGCATCTAATCAGCGATGGCGAACCCTTTAGAACCTTCAATGATACAGACAGCGCACTGTGGCACACGTGCCATAGGCTCGCCGTCACTGGTGTGACCCATCTCTCCCGTGTTCTTTAGTCAGTGTTTCTTTCTGCATCAAGGGTGCGTTTATATCCTGGCTTTGTCGACTCGAAGGAAGCTGACTGGGTGTTGGAGCAGCTGTGTCGGGATGTCCCCTGGAAACAGAGGATGGGCATCAGAGAGGGTAAGGAATCGCTGAGGCTGCAGTGGCCGCTGCCTGGCCTCCCTCTCCAAATGCCTTCTGTGACCACAGCTGGTCTCAGCAGGTGCAAACCCTGAGACGCACCTTGCTTGTGTTTATTTACCGCCTCTGCCACTGCGAGTGTTTGGCGTATATTCTCTTACAGTTTTTTTTTTAACTGACTTGTGTTCTGATTTTACTTTCATCAGAAGAGTCTATTTTCCCTTAGTTTTCGTCTCTACTCTCCTGACCTTGAAAAGGTGAAAAGAAACATTTACTAGTTTGATTTGAACCTGCTCCAGCCACCACTGGCCACTGGGCATCCGGGAGCCAGCCGTACCTGGTATTCCACAGGTGGCCACTGGGGGGCGTCTGGGCTCTAGCATAGAATTTCCTTCCTGGAGTATTTTCTGTGAAGAAAGAAGCAGTGTATGTTGGCTTCATTTTTATCACTCATCAGAATAGGAATCAGATTTTTCAGGGAAATCTCCCAAGAGTTTCCATAGTTGGGAACGTTCTTTGCTTGTTCTCTCATTCAAAATGATTATTAATTTTAAGCACATTACAATTGAGTAGCTCTCTAATCCTTGGTTTTCTTACCTTTAAAATTGAGCTAATAAAAACCTCTCTTTGCTGTGTTGATTAAATGAGGTAATACATGGTAAATGTTTAACGAAATTCCAAGTACATAATAAGCCTTCAATGAGTGTTAGCTGCTTTTTAAAAATTAATTTATTTTTCTTTTTTTGGTGCTGGGTCTTGAACCCAGGACCTTGTATATGCTAAGGACATGCTATACCCCTGAGCCACATCCCCAGCCATGTTTTTTATTATTATTGTTCCTCTCATTGTAATTGGTTGTGGGAAACATAGCAGATCTGTGGTTAACTCCCTCTTTAAATAAATTTAAGAGATCAAAAACTGACTAAAATCAGCTACATGCTACAGTCAGTCAAACGCTTTTTCCTCCATTTGGAGTCATTTTTTTTATGGTACTATAAATCATACCCAGGACCTTGCGCTAGCCAGGTGGGTACTGTGACGCTGAGCTATATCCCCAGCCTTCGTTTGGAATCAGCAGGGCTTCTGCAGTGTTGGCACATGGGCAGGCAGTTTGTCTTGTTGCTCATAAGGCTGTCTGTGTCACAGATTCCTGCCTGAGGGCCTAGGCTCCATATCCTGCTTTCTGAGACTTTTCAGTGAAACATGTCACACGCATTCTCATCTCAGAACCTTTGCCTACGTTGTGCTGCCTTTTCTCTTCTTCACTCTGCCAGCCCTTACCCATGTCCTCTCTGAAGGCAGAGCTTTGGGGCAGAGCCCTGATTGTAGCCACTGGCCATGTTGCTAAGCCATAACCCTGGGCACCTGAGCGGGGAGAGGTTTATGTGGGGTCATGTTGTAGAACATTCAGTGTTGGCACAGTTGGCAGTGATGCGGAAGGGCCTAGGGAGAGGAGAGCACCCAGGAAACAGGGAGCAAAGGGAGGAGTCCCGGAGGGGCCCCCAGTGACCGCGGCCTAGGAACAGTCCCCAGCTCTTAAGCTCACGTTTTGCTGTCACACCCCATAATCAAGTCTCCTTTCCAAAGCCCTGCCTTTGAGCACATGAGGTTTTGTGGGCTATTCACGTATGAACAGTAACACCCGTCTGTCCTCTTCCTTTGTGTTTCTCTTGGCTTCTTGACATCGCAAGGCACAGAGCTGGGTCAGAGTAGGTACATCTTAAGGACCGCCACACTGTCTCAAGAGCTCTGTTTTTCTTTCTTAGATATAACTTACCTGCAGCCAAGACTTACAGCATGGTATGGAGAACTTCCTTACAGTTACTCAAGAGTCACTATGGAACCAAATCCTCACGTATGTTGAAATATCGTCCTTGGTGTGGTTTTATAGATGACAGAAATGTAAAGTACTATAAACTAGGGCTGGGCTGTGGCTCAGCGGCACAGTGCCTGCCTGGCAAGTGCAAGGTCCTGAGTTAGATTCCCAGAATACCCGCCCCCCAATATTATAAACTAACAGTAAGGGGTACTTGATGGTTCCTAGTACAAAATAGTCCTCAGGGCTCAACACTTTTGTGCTTGTCTTCCTTCATGTCTTTGATCATAGATGAACTCAGAGCAAAAGAGAACACTGCAACTAGAGTCCAGGATTTTGGGAACGTGACTTTTTTCCTGATACTTCCTTTTCCAAGCTTTTCTGCCCCTGACTCTTTGGTGCACACTGTGGTATTCATTTATTTGTTGTGTGTCTACCTCCTTGGCTGGCCCATAAGCAGAAGGTCAGAATATCTTTTTCTAATTCTCAGGCTCTTTTACTATTTGTCTCCCTACTCCCAATCTGTTTTTCTTTTTACTTAAGTTTATATTCATTTTATGGCTATATTTCTCAGACTTGAGCTTATTACCACTTGGTTTGTCTCTACTGCTTCTTTTGTTTTTAAAAATTTCCATGACAGTGGACAAGGATATTTTAGTGTTCAAAGTAATCTTGTCCAGAAAATGGAGTTGAGGTCCAAGAAATAGCTCCCTGTTTATTCCTGGAATCTTGCCTTTGGCAAATAATGCTATGCTTTATGGAAAGAGACTTTGAAGAAAATGGAGTTTTGCCTAGGGCATTTGGATACACAGAAATGTGGCACAGTTTAGAGCTTCTAGCCGTATGTAAGCAGAGACTACCTCTTTACTAAAATGCACAGGGGTAAGACATTGCCTGGGAGCATATGGCTTTTTCATGGGAGGACAAATGCTTTGATCTCTAGGGCTGCATTTACTGTGTGACCTGGGGACCCTTTGTATCTGAAGTTGATTTGGAAACAGAGAATTGTACTGGGCCAGTTCAGTGTGGACTACTGCCTTGTTCCTGTCAGATTTAATTTACTTTCCTGTCCGCAGTCCTGGCAGAGAGGTGGAGGATAAACTAGGCTGTGGGAAAGAAGTTCTTTTCCATTCATCTTACTTCATCTCTTAGAAAGATTTCTCTCAGGCACGGGTGACTCTGGGGTTGGCCGACTGCATTGTGGGGCTGTCCTGGGCATTGTGGGGTTCTTAGCAGCTTCACACTGAGCCACATCCTCGGCCCTTTTTTATTTTATTTCAAGATAGGGTCTTGCTAAGTCTTTAAATAACCCTAGCTGGGCTTGAACTTGTGATCTTTCTGCTTCAGCCTCTCAGAGTCTGGGGTTACAGGTATGTGCGACCCCACTTTGCAAGAATTTTTCATGATGTGCTATTTTTCAATAATATAATATGTACTTATTAATAAAAATTTAGAAACTGTAGACAAATGTAAAGCTATTAATATTTTGGGTAATTCTTTCACCTGATATTTTAGTTCTGATCACTTTTAGTTTAGGAAGAAATATGTAGAGTTTTTTTTTACTGTAAAAACAAAATAATGTATGTTTTGCTTAATTGTGTATCATTACCATGCTTTAGTATTATTTTAGTATATGTGCTGCCAAGGCAAGCACTGCTTTAGTATTATTAAATATCTTCTACAATATTATAATAGTTGTGTAGTATCCTGTAATGTGCGTGTATCATAATTCATTCAAGGAAGACTTTTGTTGAGTATTAAGTTTTTCAAATTAAAATTCTTTAATTTGGAGTTTGTGTTTGCTACTGATAGATTAGTTCATTTATATACTATCTTAAACAAAATAAAGATTTTTTTAAAAAAGGGATTCACTATGTGCTTGTATGTATGTTGGGAGTACTTACTTAATTCTACAGTTGTTTGCCAGGCATGGTGGTGCATACCTGTAATCCCAGCTTCTCAGGAGGCAGAGGCAGGAGAATCACAAGTTTGAGCCCACCCTGGACAACTCAGTGATTTAGTAAAACCCTGTCTCTAAATAAATAAAAAGGACTGGGGATGTAGGTCAATGAGAAGGCTCTGGGTTAAAAACAAAACCTGAAGGTATTGCCTTAAGCTTAATAGCCCATAGACCAGAATCAGGTTCCAGCATAGATTTTTAAACCGTGTTTCAGGTTTTGTTAAAATTTTATCTTATATGAACTCAGTATACAGTCTAGAGCGAATCTTTTGACTGGCCGCAAGTCCCAGCAGCGTGACCTCCCCTTTCTCATGTCGCAGGCCTCAGTAGCCCCTAGGACTCTAGAAACCCTCTTTGAGATCTTCGACTCTGGCGATTGCTGTTTTCTCATACTCTTCCTCAAATGTCTTTTAAGGATAGAATATCTCCACTGAACAGAGATGACGCCGGATTTTAATTTAGACATCAGTTCTGAAGAATCTATATAGAGTATTGGTTAGAGAGTCTAAATTAATCCTCTAGATCATTATCCCCTTTTTTCTTCTTTTCTCCGGTTCACTACCAAAAATAACTACAAAAAAAATACATACTCACTTAGAATGCAGACTTGACGTGATCATGGAGCTCAGCCCCTGAGCGAGTCAGGGAAGTGCTAATTAGAGTCTCAGCCACACCGTGGAGAAGCATCTTCCTCCTTTACATTCTTGTCAGGTGTGTAAACCTAGCCTCTGATCTTGAGGTCCTCGGAGAAACATCTGCAGCTGTAGAACACATAGGAAACGTAGCCCGCCGACATTATTATTGGAGCTTCCATTTTGGAATTTGTCCTCTTGAACATTGGTTAGTTTAATAACATTTTTATTTTATTAATCTAAGCTTTGTTTGTTGTTGTCCTTGTTTATTTTTAAAAATCTGCTTGGAAGGGAGCTCTGATCCCCACCAGGAGGCTCAGCTTTGACTGCGGCCGCGAAGGATGCGTGTGTGTGTGTCCCTGGCACTCTTACGTGACAAGGGCTGTGCCGAAAAATATTAAGCTCCCCTTTGCTGCCCTTCAGCTCACACTGCGAAACCCAGAACAGGCACTTGAGGAGGTCGCTGAGGTACCAGTTCTCAGTGCTATCACCTCTGGGGCCCGGGGTGTGTGTGCATGTGTGTCCCCGCAGTCTGTTTCCAAAGTACTGAGTAGGTGACATTTTCACTGCATTGAATTTGCACCAATGGTGCAGATGTGCAAATGGATACCACTGGCGGCACTGTAGCGTGACTCTAGGCACTGTCACGAGGCTTGAGTTAGCGGTCATTGTGTTCTTCCCCACCACACACTTTCAGTTTCGAAAAATAAAGTCCTAATTTCTCTTACGAACGTCCCCTGATAAAGCAGTAAACGTTATTAGTTTTATGAACTCTTTGCCTGTGAGTGCGTGTCTTCTTGATAGTTGGTTTGATGAAATTGAAAGTGTTCATGGCGCACCTCAGCTGCCAGCCGGAATGTGGTGTTTGGGCGGAAAGCCGGGCCAGCCCCTGTTGTCACTATTTTTCCTCAGCAGAACCGCTGGCAGATTGGTTGGGTAGATGTTTTCTCATAAATGGAGTTGTGTCACTTCAAGGAAAATGGTGGATTGGATTTGTTACTGATGATAAAATTGTTTTCAGATACTTCAACAAAAACAACATATTTCTTTAATAGACTGAATGCAGTAGGTACAAAAATCAGCTCATAAATCAGACATTTAAAAGACTTATAAGACAGTGCTTTTTCCATCAGCTTTCAATACTGAAATTATTTTTCAGAAAAGGACATTTATGTCAACATATAGTAGGTTTGTTGTTGCATTTTAAATGAATTAACCAATAGTTGACATATTTCAGTCTTAATTTGTAATAGGGAAGCAATCTATAGCTATAATCCTTATACCCAAAAGTCCTTGGAGGGCCTCAGTAATTTGAGTTGTGTAAAGTGTGAAAAGTATTTGTCCTAAAGTATTTGTGAAGCACTTGAAAGAGTTCAGGAAGACAGAATTCTAGCAAGGACAACACAAGGTAGCTCCCAGGTACAACCAGAGGTCAGAGGTCACAGCTTCCTGTAGTAGGGTGGCCAGGCATTTATGAACACAAACTACTTCAGTAAATGGGGTGCTCAGCACATGGGCTGTGGAATCAAAGTCTGCTGTAGTTCCCACCCCTTATATGTTAAGAATATTTGTTGGAAAAAGAATATTTTTCCCCTGCAGGTTCTGTCTTTAGGAAGTTGGCCCCTCGAAGGATTAAATGTCTTTTTTAAAAAGCAGTTCTACAGGGGCTGGGGACATAGCTCAGTGGTAGAGCACTTGCCCAGTATGTGTGAAGCCCTGAGTTGTCCCCAGCACCTCAGAAAAAAACCAGTTCATCATCGAAGTTTAAAACAGGAGTCAGTAGAGGGGCACTAGTCAGAAAGTCCTTTCAGACTTAATAATTCTGTCCACAAACCACATGGAGCCACGTGTCAGCTTCCCGGCTCTGTTTACCACCATAACAACTTCCCAGAGTGACTGTCCTGATGTACTGATGTCTCCTTCCACATGAGGGCCACATGTTTACAGGAAGAAGAGGAGAGGGGTAGACAGGCCGGTCCTGTTGACTTTGTTCTGCCAACAGTGGTCTTTTAAAACACGACAGGTTAATGGCTTCAAAGCAGAAACGGTGAGGGGGAGTAACTCTCTCTGCCTTGTGTTCATTGCAGCCCTCATGATCCGCTCATTCCGTGCCCCATTTATAACTTCATTCCTTTCGCCTTCTCTTTCTGCTTCCACGCGGCCACCGCTCTGTGTCTCACCTCGGCCTCTGCCCTGTCTCGGCCTGTTGGCCGCAGTGGCGCCCCGTGCTGCACACGCTGAAGCGCCGCATCGAGGAGAACACCGGCCACACCTTTAACTCCTTACTCTGCAATCTGTACCGCAACGAGAAGGACAGCGTGGACTGGCACAGCGATGACGAGCCCGCGCTGGGGAGGTGGCCCGTCATCGCTTCCCTCAGCTTTGGGGCCACGCGTACTTTCGAGATGAGGAAGAAACCCCCACCCGTGAGTATTCTCCTTGACCATGTGCTCTTCTTGCTTCCTGTTATTCTGTGAAGAAAGCAGAGCTCCTAGAAGCTCCTATTTGCAGGACTGCGTGGGTTACCCATGAAACATTTTTAGCTGATTGCGTGCCCCGTTGTGAACTGTTTGGCTTCCAAAGTGCCCATTCATGCTCTGACTTAGCCAACAGGAATTGCCTGTCCTGGGCCACAGACTGGGGCTCATTCCCATTGATGGAAAAGGCAGGCACGGTCTCCGCCCTTTTCCATGGAGAGACACCTGTTGGGGAGACAGAGGTTGCTAGTTAATCCCAGTGACTACAGCTGTGGCTGATGCTTACAGAGAGGCCACGCAAGGGTGAGGGACTGTGGGGGGAGGGGAACAAGCCTCAGGAAAGAGGCCTCCGCAGAAGCCTTCCATCGCTATTGGGAGAGCGACCCTCTTTCTGTGAGGGGACATCCCAGGGAGCCGTTTCTTCTTAACCTTGTAAAGACAGATAGACCCAAGCCTCATAGAGAGGAAACTCCAGCGAGCTCCGCAGAAGTGATGGTCCATCCAAGTTCAGGTGGAAAAGCAGCCACTAAATTGTGTGATGATTTTGAGTTTTAATCCCAGCTCTTACACTACCTTGCATGACATGCGAGGTATACTAGGGCTGTTAATTTTTTACTATGTCTCTCAGTTCTCTTTCGTTCCGAGGATCAAACCCAAGACCTTCTGCATGCTAAGCACACACTCTACTCCTGAGCTACTCACCCAGCCCTAATTGTTTTAAAACTGTGGAGCCTTCAGATGGGAAAGATGGATAGTAGGAACTCCTAAGAAAAGAGCAGATTATCCACAAGATTATCTTATTTTCAGGGTTTGTGTCTTTTTTCCAACCAGGGCTCCTGATTAGTCAGCTTGTATCATTAAATCAGATTCGATCAGTGTGGAAGTCCAGCCGGCTGTTTATGGATCTGACCTAATTCGGGCCACATCATCATTAGTCAGTGCTTGTGTCTGTTTTTCATCAGATACGCTTCTCTGAGAATGCAGTTAATGGACCCAGGCTGCTTCCCTGAGGCCGATTTGGTTTTCCAGGCATGGCATTGAAGCATATTAAGTTATTTTGCATATATGCCATTAAGCACTGTTTGCTGGTATCATTTTCATTGATTAGGTTTCCTTTGCTTTTGTTTACACAGAAACTTTGGTCATTGTTGTTAGGGAATTGTCAGTTGCCAGTGTCTTATTAAGTTAACTTGCTCCCTGAGCACTGTAGCTTTCCCGGGGCCCTTGGCAGGCAGCCTGCTCTTATGCTGAGGAGTACAACTTGGGAGTCGGACCACCCAACCTTTGCTCTATTATTTTTAGTTATGGTGCTCTCATATACCAGTACTTCTTCATTAAATCCCAAGTTCACACATGTGCAGAATTCACCTCGCCCTTACTAAAGACTCCCGCTTTATGCATTGCAGAGACATGACGTATTTCATTATTTACTCTCAAACCTTCTCAAGCCAGAGTGTGGAACACCTGCTCGCTGCCAGGTGTGGTTCTGGACCTGGGCCAGCAGCTGTGCATGAAAAGCAGAAGCCCCTTTCTCCTCCCAGACCCCAGCTACACATGCTGGTGCCTTGCACTCCTCCCCAGTTCACTTTCTAGGTTCTGACTGGCACACACCTATCTGATGTGTTGTCTTCGGTACAGTCCTGCTCTTTAGTTCTTCACAGTTGTTTTGTTTGTTGCTAAGTATTTAAGTCTTGTTGGTTTCCTTACATATATTCACCACCACCACCCCTTCTAAAAAAGAAAAAAAGGGAGGGGCCTATTTATAGTGTGGAGCTTAAAATTCCCAAAGTAAGCTTTCTGGGTAGTAAATTTTACTGTAAAGCAGTTTTCAACTACTAAACATAAACAGTGTTCAGTTTATGAAATGCCCCATTCCTTTCCCCTCCAGAAAGCAGAAGCTCTTTGTTTGCTCATATAAAAACCTGATTCTCATGGTACACACCTGGATGATCATGTGTTTGAGCCCAGCCTGGGCAACTTAGGGAGCCACTGTCTCAAAATAAAAAAATAAACAAGCTCTATGTAAAGGCTCTGTGTTCAATCCTCAATATCTCAAAAACAAAACAACCTAGTTCCTCGTCCTGTATTTCAGTTATATTGTGGGATAATGCAGCAACACAGAATATACAGCATTCTGTTTTGCTTTGTTTTGTTTTGTTTTTACACGTAGCATGCTTTCTATAGGCACCTGTTTGGAACAAAATCTGTGTTCTAGCCTCTTCAGGCTGCTTTAATGAACACAGTGGAAACACAGGCCATAATATACTCAACCTGGTCAAGCCCCTCTATGGTCCGCCAGCAGCAGGGAGTCTGCACTGTGGCTAGGGAAGCCAACTTGATGAAAATCTATGTCTGATAAGTTGGGACGTTTGTTCGAGGTCTTAAAGTTGACTGAGGAAATGGGCTTGGGAAGAAATATAAATATGTCAGTACCACAAGCTCTTGGCTCGAAAGTTTTGGCTTCTGGCCTTGTAAAAACCATGGTTGAATTTGATGCTTTTTTTGTGTGTCTTGTCAATTCTGACTTTTGTTAAACATGAGGAAATTGAATGTTAACATATTTGCAATAGTAATCACACATTCATGGATACAGCTTAGAAGTTCCATTCTTGGGTAAACGGGACATAAGTTTAAACTTCTGAAAAGACTTCTTCAGCTTTCATTGCCAGATTCCAAAGGCCTGGGGTTCTACAAATGTAACTCAGCTAGCAGTGCAGAAGCCTTTCGTTGACAGCCATGGAAATATTTCTCAGGGTAGACATCTTTATCTTACTGTAAACAGTGCTTTTTCTGGAGGATGACGGGAGAGAGTTATGGCAAATCTTTGTCAACTTTTTCTAAACTCTGAGAATGTGACTTGTGATTCATACAACCCAAAGTAAAAGTATAAATTAAAAAGCATAAATTAAAAAAAAAAGCATAAATTAGGTTAATCTTCTGTGTGGGATTTGTAGGAGTCTGTGAGTCTCAGATCTGTGTTTCAGAATGCCACTATAGACTGTAATTTTCATGTCTGTCAGCAGACACATTTGAGGTATGTTAAAGGTGGTGGGAGGGAACCCTTGGAGCTCTTAGCTGTGACCTATCAGATGAGTTGCTGTGAGACGTGTGAGGTCTCAGTTTCTCATCCAGTGCAGCCAGAAGTCATGAGATTTCCTGCCCTTCGTGCAAATATGCGGTTTTGAGGCAAAAGCATTTGTTTTGGCCACTTCCAAAGAGAAATAGTCTTAATTTTTTTTTCTTTCAATTCAGAGTTCCCCCTCCCCGCAGCAGTCCATTTCGTTTGGCAGTCTGGGGCCTTGAGCAGAGCTCTGTAGCCACTGATCTTCTGAGAGCTGCCCCAGCCCCGCATGCATTCCTCACAGTCCCCCCTGCACCGTGGAGGGGATCTTCACTTCCTAGGCGGTGTTCCTCTGATCCATGGTGTTGGCAGCCAGTGCCCAGTGTACCACACACTGGGATTAAGCATTACACTGCTTCAAGGTGCTGATTCTTTTTCTGTTGTTCCCTAGTTCAAGACTGTCTACTCTGGCTCATTCATTTTGACTTTAAACTACCGTCTCCCGTAATGGTACCGAGCTGTAACTGACCTGTTTGGTCTTGCTCATCCATTCAGCTCACATCAGTTCACATCGGAGGTTGAGTGAAGAGCATACCTATATCCTGGCCAATGCCCAAGGTGAAGCTTACCGAATACACCTTTTTTTTCATGCTATTGGGGTAGGTCAGGAAAGCTTTTGTGCACTTGTTACTCCAAACCCAGTTGTACTTTCAAACCACATTGTGTCCCTGTTTGCAAAGATTACCCTGGTTCTTTTCCCAGATAGCTTTAATTCTCTACAGAAGAACCAACTGGAAAAGGAACTGCAAAAGCCATTTGGCAGGCTGCTATTTCTCTGTCGGTTCCCATGGAAACTGTGATGGCTGAGTGGGGGGTTATTAGATAATAGCAGGAAGTTTGTGATGCACTGGAGGTTTAGATGCCAAAAACCTTGTTTTTCTACTAGATTACCCTGAACGAGCTCTTTTCTTTATCAGCTGAACTGTACAGATATTAGGGGCTTCTTTCCACCTCCAGGTGATGAGCTGAGACAAATTCAGTCTTTCTCTAACCACTGTTAGACCCATGTACCTCCTAAACGGTGAGACTGTGCATCTCACCAGGAGGAGATGGTTGTAGAAGCAGGTAGAGACTCTGAGAGCAGTCAGTGAGTGGGAGGTCCTGGTGCCTTCTTTGCTAATTTATTTGTCTTTTAAGCCCACTGCTGGGAAGAGTGGAGTATCCAAAGTCAGCCTGGTCATAAATATTAATATTTTTTTCCAGGACTTTAGAAAAAAATGAGGATTTTGAGATCCAAAACACCACAGCCTGGAATGGCTTAACTTTGACAGCTAGCTAAGTTTGAAGCATGCAGCATCTCATGGAGCAGTGACTGAGCCCTGCTGCTGCGACTCCGGTCATCCATCTTGCTTGGTAACCCATCTACTGATCATGGCATGGTTCCAAGAGGTCACAAGAAATATCTGAAAGAAATTGTTGATAAAACATTCCTGCTGAAATTGAGAAAGTTGGGTTTCCTGTTTGTGCTCGCAAGCTTGGTAGAAAGCTCTTATCTACTTCCTTATACTTACTTCTTTCAAGGCTGGAGATGTAGCTCAGTGGTAGAGTGTTTACCTACAGTTACTCCATGTTTGTTTTTTTTTTTTTTAAAGTGGAAATAATAACTGGTAGTTAGTTGATAGGAATAATCACAAGAGTTTTCCAGTGAAAGTTGTGGCAGTAATCCGTGAGTTTTTAACTTATTATAAATGGTAGATATCGCAGTGATTTATCAGAAATTGAAAAAGGAAATGAAGAACAATTAAACTGAAGTCTGGGTTTCTCTTTGCTGAGAGAGAAGAGTGGAGGTGGCTCAGGGAGGGTGAGGCAGCCTGTAGGTCAGAAGTAGTGATTGGGTGTTGGAGCCCCTGCCTCCAGGTCTGTCTGATGGTTTGGGATATGAGTGAGAGAAGGAGTATGTGTGTGTGTGTGTGTGTGTGTGTGTGTGTGTGTGTGTGTGTGTGTTTTAGGTAAGGACAGGTGGTCCTGCTAGGTCTTGAATAAGCTTCAGACTTGAAATTCTTTGGGAGCTAAATTATCATTCACTTCCTTAGGGTCTGGTGTCAGGCTAGAGTTCCATGGCTACATAGTCTCTGAAAACAATGAATTTCTGCTAAGAATGCCCCAAGTCTACTGCCAGTGACAGTTTTGACTTAGGGGAAGCAGCTTTTCCTAAGTAACTCACTGTGTTTCAGTACGTGCCATGGTTAGGGGTCTGCTTGCAAACGTGATTCTTTTAAAACTTATGGCCATGGTAGAGGTTCTTATACCTTAACTATTTTCTCCCCTTTTGTCAAGTTCTACACTCAGGAGGATGACTGCCTGGCTGAGGCCAAGGAGAGCTTACTGTGTGTGTGTGTGTGTGTGTGTTTGTGTGTGTGTGTGTGTGTGTGTGTGTGTGTAAGGAGAGGAGACCGCCCCGGAGCCCAGTGAGCCAGCATGCGGAGCAGGGCAGGTGACAGGATTGGGAAGGTGTGTGGGGCGGTCAGGCAGAGACTGGTGAGCCTCAGGAAGAAGCAGATTGTAAGCACAGCAGGAAGCCATCGAGTGAATGGTTGGATTGGCAATTTTAAAAGATCGCTTTGCTGCTACACAGAGCCTGGACTAGAAGGGGGCAAGAGCAGAAGCAAATAGACCACTTCTGAGACTGTTAGACCTTTTTATACCTCGGGAGAAGGGGGAGGAAGAGCAGCAGGACAGAGCGCATGGCTTAGGCTCAGAGGAGCAGAAGGCATGGAAGCAACGGTCTGCAAGTGATGAGGAGGAGAAAGGAGAATATGCTCTACCTGGCTCTGCCGTCCACTGGATTGAAAGGCGTGACTGCCTTCACATGGGACAGTTTAGGCATGTGCAGTCATCTGGAGACAGCCAGGGCTCACTTAGGACATGGAAGAAGGAGCCTTCAGAACTCAAGAGGTTAAAGGGATAGGGCAGCAAGCTTCTTTGCACATGGGAATTCTGAGGGTGCTGCAGGGAGAGCACAGGTCCAAGTCTGGTCAGATCACATCCAGGGGTCATCAGGAACAGTGTCCTCACGTTGAGATGACCCTTAGAGCTTGAGCCTCTGCTGTGACGGAGGTCAGCTGGATGTCAGGCATAGTAAAATTTGTTTTCACGAGTTCTTAGCGGATGTAGGACCTTTGTTTCTGCTGTTACAATCTTGGTTAAAGCTTTTTGAAGATATCTGTTGTAGTCAGAGTTTACAAGGGAATAAATTTAATACAGGACACATAATCTATAGGATTATTTTATAGTATTCACCCAAAAAGCAAATGCAAAAGAGTACAGGAGATCTAACCACACCCTAGCCACCCAGAGAATCCAGCTGAGGGCCCGGATCCCACAGCAGTATACTGCATGAGTCCAGGTGAAGGCCTAGAGCCCATGGCAATGGCCTCCATGAGTCCAGCTGGAGGCCTAGAGCCCACGACAATATCTCACACAAGTCTGTATCAAGGCTCTGCATGGGAAGGCCCAAAGATCAGAGGTGGAAGCTAGAACGTCTGCACTAGTGGGATGAAGGATCTGTGCCAGCAGCTGAGGGATCTGCACTGCAGCCAGGAATTGATGCTCAAGATAAGGACCAGAGCTCCTCCAAAGAGAACTACAGCCATCCTCAGTAACAGCAAGGACCTGAGCTCCTCCAATGATGAGAACAGCCGAGTTCATATCAGAAAAACCATCAAGACGAGCTTCTCCAGGAGACTCACAATGCACCATCTTCTGCCCTAGTTCTCCTTTTATGCTGTTGGCAGCAATCCCCAGGTGGGCCTTCCACACCCAGCAGCACACTAATTCAGTTCAGCTGGGTGCTACAAACTGCCTATTAGTTAACCCACCACACTACTACGGTTAGGCTCAATTCTTAGGGATACTATATTACCAAAGATGCATTCCTTAACTCTGCTGATTTGAAATACATAGCCAGAATCACCAGAATGGCTGAGATGTGTGTAAAACCAGGTTTTTTTGTTTTTTTTTTTTTTTTGGCTTAAATTCAGTAGCTTCCCATCCTGCCCCCAGTACTATATCTACAAACTGAACAGCCAGCACTGTCAGCAGGTATTTCCCTTTAGGTGTGATTTACCTTTCAGTGTATACAGTTGAGAGGGAAGGCAGGAACAGCCCTGCTAGTTTGGGTTGCTATGCTCTGCTTTCAATGCCCGTGGAGGTAGCTTTGCTGTAGCCAACAATTTCCCAGGCCTCAAACCTCTTCTGTAAGTGAGGCACTGGTGGGCTCTGTTCTCGAGCTATTAAGGTCTCGGGTGTAGCCCAATGTGGTGGTTCAGCCCTGTAATCCCAGCACTCGGGGAGGCTGAGGCAGGAACATTGCAAGTTCCAGGCCAGCTTGGGCAACTTAGTGACTTAATAAGACCCTGTCTCAAAAATAAAAAGTGAAAAGGGGCTGGGGAGGTACAGTAGCTCAGTGCAAAGGCCCTAGGTTCAATCCCCAGTACTAAAAAAAAATCCAAGGGTGTCCCTGGTAGGGGATGATTGACGTCCCTGTGGCCTTTTCTGCTTCCTTTTCTTGTTCACCTCGGCAGACTCTTCCAAGCCCAAGGAATGCTGGGAAAATTAGGACAGGGATTGGTACAAACCCAAAGATCTGTGTGAATTTAAAATTGTTTTGAACCAATAACCTCAGTGGATTCAAAACTATACTTTTCCAGTTAACCTCTTACTTAAAGATCTTATTTCAGAAACAGCTGCTTCTGTTTTCAAAGTAATGTATTTCAGATCAATGCCAAGGATGTGGTCATTTAGATGTGGGTTGTGTCAGCAGAATAACTCTGTAGAGATGACTTTGTGGGATCTTCACTTTATTTTCTCCATAATTTCCATAATTAATATGTTTTTTTATGTCAACTTTCACAAATACATTACCCCCATGAACAAAAAATCGAGCTGTGTTCTCAACTCAGTGCCGTATGAATGATTTTTTAGCCTGCATATAGGTGCAAGCTTAGATGATTTGTGAAGCAGTCTTGAGTGTGACTAGGTTTGCAAGGGCAAGGCTACACCATAATATGGGGAAACAAGCTGAAAATAAATGCTGTTATATTGACAAAAAGAGCATCCTTGTCTCAGCCATACATTGGGAGTTAGGGTGAGTAAAGAGACATTTAACTCTCGAGAGATAAATAGCTGCATTGGGTTTTCAAATATCGTGTCAGTCTGCAAAAAAGCCTTGACTAGCTTGTCAAATTGTCTCACCACTTACCTCATCCTTGGGCCAGAGAGCTAAGGAAATTGCTGTTGCATCTATCGCTATGTTGAGATGACCTGTTTGACTCTCTAGATTTTCTGTCATCTTGATTTCGTTCTTGCTTTTGGAGCACAGATTTGGGGCTGGAGGTGTAGCTCAGTGGTAGAACACACGCTTACTGTA
The DNA here is from genome assembly GCA_004027455.1 of Hydrochoerus hydrochaeris. NCBI lineage: Eukaryota > Metazoa > Chordata > Mammalia > Rodentia > Hydrochaeridae > Hydrochoerus > Hydrochoerus hydrochaeris. Next base: position 176,597 of record PVLA01002482.1, read on the forward strand.
TGCAAGACCCTGGGTTCAGTCTCCAGCACCATCACCAAACAACAGGATCGATTCTGGAATAAATTGTCTATGCCGTAATCTCCCTTCTCTCACTGTTTAACTCTGTCTTGAAACACCTGCCCTCTAGCTCTTCCCCTGGACTCTGCTGAAATTACGTGGTGCATTCACCAAACATCACCCTGGCCTTTCCTCAGTCATCATCTCTCCCTTTCTTGCAGTATTGGTCACTGGTGTCTGTCTCCCCGGGTGTGAGTCCAGGCCATTGATCTGTTGCCTTTTCTTTGTCCTGTTGGCCTTTGAAATACTGTCTTGTCAAGTTCTTTCCACACTTTACTCATTGATATTTCTATGTTTCCTTTGAGTTTTTTGTTTTCTCCTTTACATTCAACCCCTTAAATCTGGAAGTCAAGATTATCTGCAGTTTTCTTTTTCTGCATTGTTTTTGAGGAGATTATAAAATGGCAGTGGACTGAGAATGCCATATGCATAGTCTCTTGTCTTGTTTATCAGTATTTAGAACCAGGTGTGTGTGCTTTGGTTGAATAAGCAAATAAATAAGATCTTATTTGTTTTTATAACTTAACCAGACTTTTTTGGATGGGATGGCTTCTGAATTTCTCAGTTCCAGGTTTTTAATCTCAATTTCCAGTCAGCACTTTCTACATGTTCATGAGTCATTTCCACCTAATAACAGCACATGGAGCTTCCAAACTGAAATTGTAAAATTGGATTCATTGTTGTTCTCAGAAAAACTCCACAATTCCATCTGCCAAGTCCGTTTATGTTTATGATAGCACCATTCTCTTGACTGAGTTAATGTAAGTTATTTCCATTTCCTCCTCATTCCCTTGTTTCTCACCATGCTGCCCAGACTGGCTTCAAAACTCATGATCTTCCTGTTTCAACCCCTATAAGTAGCTGGGATTATAGTTGTGTACACCATGCTTTGTTCTTTAATTCAGTCATTCTTTTTTTTTTTTTTTTTTTGAGACAAGGTTTTGCCATGTAGCTCAGGCTGGCCTTCAACTCAGTGTGTAGCTTAGTCTGGCCTTGAACTCACAGTGACCCTCCTGCCTCAGCCTCCTGAGTGCTGGGCTTAGAGGCATGTGATACCACACCTGGCCTTTAATTCTTTCTTGAATGTCTAAAGAACTCATCCATCTCATAGAAACCATTTTCATACCATCCTTTTTTTTTTTTTTTTTTAAACTTCATGCTCCAAAGACTAGGATTACTTCTTTCTCCTTGATGATCTTAATTCCCATCTCTGCTCCCTCTGATCTACCCAGGGTCCAGTTGCCAGGTAGTATTTTCTGGAACAGTTCTTCCCTGCTTCTCTATTTCCTCTCTCCATCCCCATCAGGCATTAATGTGGTACCTACTGTTGAGTCAGGCCCTGTGCTTAGCTCTGAGGATCTAGTAGCGAATATGACAGATGCGATCCCTGCTAGGCAGTCATCCAAAAAATCACAACTAGATTCTCCTCCGTGTGCAGTGGGAAGTAATGGCGTTACGACTTGACCTGGTTTCATTTCCAGAAGCTCACTCTGGTTGCCGTGTGCACAATCACCGGGGAGAAGCAAGAGTGCGAGACTAATGCAGGCTGTCGGGTGGTGTCAGGGAGACTGCAGGCTCGGACGGAGGTGTGATGGGGAGGAGGAGAAGTGAGTGGATGTGAGGACGCGCAGGAGAACGGCCAGCATTTGACAGGTGGGAGTAAGAACCAGGAACGGCTCCCACGATTCTGGCTCCAGCGGTTAGTGGGTGGAGCTGTGACAGACTCGGGTGGAGGTACAGAGGGATCTCTTCATTTGATTTGTCCTGATTTAAGGAGTTCCTTCCTCTACGCGCTTGGTTCCAGGTGCCCACGATTTCCATTAACTGTGTAAGTCGGGTTCGGATGCCAGGCATGGGTCAGAGCTGGGATTACTAGCACAACAACGGTGACGGTACCAACAGGTGTGTAATGCTGACTTTGGGCCTCGCTCTCCCTCAGAAATCTCAGAAGCTGATGTGATTACTATCCCCACTGTAGATGAGGTGACTGATACAAGAGTTGGATCACTGCAGAGATGGTGCCGCTGACTATTTGTTGAATTAAAAGTAATAATATAGATAATACGTAAAGTTAGGAAATTGCACGCTGTAGTTAGGGGCAGGAGAAAGAGGAGCACAAAAGCTAAGCTGCAGCTCCCTGCTTTAGTCCTTTGTTTTCCAACTCAAAAAATCTTCATTTTCTTCCAACGAGACAAGGCTAAAGGGGAAACTCCTTGGCCGGCAGGCAGGCAGGCCTGCAGCGTCCGAGCCCGGAGTGCAGAGGTCTCTCACTGCTCCTGGACGGCTGGACACTCCTTCTGCCCACTGCCTCCCCACTCCCCCATGGCACACTTCCCACCCCCTGGTGGACTCAAGGCCCCTTCAAGCTGTGAGGGCCAGTGGAGGCACAGAAAGCCAAGACTGGACCCTGCGTGTTGAGCGCTTCCTGTGGGTTTGGGAGGTGAGACACAGGTAGCAGGCTCCTACTTGTGGGTCTTGTCTGCTCAGTGGCATTTCGTTTTTGTAAGTAAAATGATGGGGATTGTCTTAGGTAAACAGTTCAGCTGAAAATCAGCACTGACCCGGAAAACCAAATGCTGCAGTGTTAAACTGAGATCAATCATAGGGATGCAGGGTTTGCTTTCCAGGGCCTTTACTGATTGGGCTGGGGCTGGGATGCTGAATGTGAAAGGTGAGTCCTGAGGCAGTGCTGCCTGCAGTGGCACAGGGAGCTTCCAGGCCGCCTGGAGGGCGGGCATGACAGGCTGTCAGCAGCACAGCTGGGTAGGCCTCGAGCTCAGCCAGCCTTCAGACTTGTGAATACTGTCCAACAATTTCATTTTCCATGTTTGAATTTAACTTTTAAATGCTTTATTAGTGCATGTCTGTAGCACTCAGTGGTTACATTCCTCACGGGGAGTTGGGCCATGTACAGAACACATCCTGATTCTTTTTATGTCTCCTTTTCCTCTCTACCCTCCCCCATCTCTTGGTTCCATTCCCTTTTGCCAAAGATCTATCTCCCTGTTTCCTATGATCTATCTTTTATTTGGCTCGCTAACTTATTTATACTTCAGGTTTCTCATACAAGGAAAACCATGCTGTAGATAAACATGCATCTGATTTTTTTTTACTCAACATTGTGATCTCAGGATGCATCCATTTTCCTACAGTGGATCAAGTTTATCCTTCTTTTTGACAGAGTAGTACTCCATTGTGTGCATATAGCACATTTTCTTTATCTGTTCATCTGTTGATGGACATACAGGCTGCTTGCAAGATTTAGCAATTGTGTGTTATGCTGCTATAAATATGCTATCCATGGATCACTGTAATGTGACATCTTCAGCTCTTTCAGGAAGATGCCCAGAGGGGGAATAGCTTGGTCAAATTTTTATTTTTAATTTTTTGAGGACTTGCCCAGTGTTTTTAAAGAAACTGAATTAGTTGCCAAAAGTATAACTCGGGCGATTCCACGCAATAACCCCACTTACCGGCCTCCTCAGAAATCCCAGAAGATAAACAGTGCTGGGGGAGTGCACAGGGGCACTCCTCCCCACGTGTAGGTCAGCTCCCTGTGTGCCCATGCAGGGCCATGTGGCTGCTGTTTGCACCTGGTAGTGTACAAGGTGCCGTGGCATCAGTGCAGGCAGTTAGTGCAGGGAAGAAGCAGGGGAGTAGAGCTTACTACGGAGAGCGCTGGCCGGGTAGGTCGTTTCACAAGTCAGCCCTGCCTCCTGCCGGCCCTTTGTCCTACACAGGTACTTCACTTGCGATAGAGTGGACAGCACTGTCTCCTTTCCCTTATGGGTTTGTAGGGAGGATTTGCCAAAATCAGTCTGTCTCTGGATCTTAACGTGCCTACTCCACCATGGTAGAAAGTCTCACTGGAGACCTGGGATTAAGTACCTGGAAGCTGCTAGAAAAAAAAAAAAAGCAGGGTTGGGGTTATTTTAGTGGTAGAGTACTTGCCTCAGCTTGCATGAAGTCCTGGGTTTATCCTAGCACTACCAAAAAAAGAAGAGGAAGAGGAAGAGGAAGAGGAAGAAGAAGAAGAAGAAGAAGAAGAAGAAGAAGAAGAAGAAGAAGAAGAAGTAGTAGTATGACAAACCAAAAACTCCAGGTAGACCAAAGAGTTAAATCTAAAATGTGTAATTTTTTGTTTTAAACAAAGAGGAAATACAGTTGTATATTTAACTTTCCTCAGGGTAAGAAAAGACTTTCTAAGCACAAAAACCTTGAAGGAGCGCCAAAGAAAGGTCAGTGGAGTTGAGTCTAGAAACTTCTAAACTCCTCTGTTAAATAACATACACTCAGTTAAAAGGCAAGTAGCAAGTAAGAAAAGTGTTTGTAAAACTTGGGACAAAATACAGGTGTGTTACTCTCTGTGATTACTGCTCAATAAGGAAAATGTTAGCTCCCCATCCCATACGACGGTGGGCAGAAGACATGAGCAGAGCCGACAGCAGAAGGTCCCTCCCAGCAGGAGCAGATTAAAGAATGCCCAACCGTGCTGCAACCAAAGAATGCTAAATTGGAGCTGTCATTTTTTCCCATTGTCATTTGATAATTGATAGGTGCTGTCGTATTTTCCTGATGGAATCATAAATCACTGCAGTCTTCTTAAAATAGCACTATGACAGATCAAGCACCTTAATGCTGACACTCTTGGGCCCAGTAATTCCACTTTTAAGAATATATCCTAGATATATATATTTAGAGATTTTTTTTTTTTTGCTTTACATTTACTCACAGTAATCTTTTTTCTCCTTTTTTTAAAAAAAAAATAATAATATGTTAAAATCTCAGTCTCCAATAAGTTCTGTGCTGTATACTTAACACTAGTGCAGTGCTGGATTTATATAGGGAGTCAAAAAGTAATTGGAGTTTAGGGAAGAAAGGACACGTGTACAGAGCAATATTATATAACATTTAAAGTTGTAGAAAAATGCTCACAATATGTTGAAATGCAGCGCATGCGATCGTATATATGGAGTTTTCTGTGTGTTGTGTGAACTTGGTACTGATGCATGGCGGGTCCTGAGCGTTTCCACAGAATCACACAGCCCTTCCCACAGACACTGAGCCAGTAATTACCAGCTGTCTTTCACACTAGTCAATTTGTTTTGCTTCTACATTCCTGAAAGAAAAACTGTAGCAACGATTTTAAATCAATGACTTTAAAACGATTTTGATTTCTAAGACACTGTTACAGCAAAAGAAAGGAGTGATTACATGAGACATCTGAAGTTCATGTAATGAATTGTCCTTCTAATAAAAAGGAAAAGCCTTCCTTTGGATGGTTAGTAATATAACAGTAAATATGCCCAGATTTTTTTCCCGGAATACCATTTTCCTAAAGGAAACCGAATGGGATCATATCTTGGTGAGATGGCGGTAAGAATCATGAGACATCTCTTTCTCTTTCCATGGCGAAGCATAATTAAGTATTCAAGTAAATGGAAAGTATGTAGAGGGCCAGGAATTTAGCTCAGCGGCATAAGCACCTGCCTGGCAAGCACGAGGTCTTGAGTTCGATCCCCGTTACAAAAGAAAACCTGTTAAATTCTTTAGCTGGGTGTGGTGGCTCATGCTTGTAATCCCAGCACTCAGCACTCAGGAGGCTGAGGCAGGAGGATGATTGCGAGTTCAAGACCAGCCTAGGCTACAAAGTGAGCTCAGGGCCAGCCTGAACTGCAGAGAACCTGTCTCAAAAAGACAAAAAAAAAAAAAGAAAAGAAAGTACATATCTTTTGCTTTTTTGATCTACCAGTAAGGTTTAGAGTGTTCTGAGAAAACCCAGAACATCAGTGACAAGGCCCACCCTGTAGATCAATTGTGATCCTACGTGCTGCTTTTAACCAGTATTGGGGATGGAAAATGTTTCTCTTAAGCAATGGTTCTTGGTAGTGTGTTTTGTTTGGCAGAAAGTCTGGAGTAAAGGAGAAGCCTTTCAGAGGCCGTTTTGGGAACCTCACCGTGCTAATGACCCTGGATGTGCTCCTCTAAACAGACTGACCGTGCTGCCACCCTGCTTACCCTTCTGTCAACCCAGCCTCTGGACACAGCCACCCCCACCCCCTCCCTGGCATTTCATCTGTGTCCTAGGTGGAAAAGGTCAAGTCAAAGGGTGGCACTGTGCTTTGTTGACACTCTGGGCCTCAAAAAAGAAAGTCACTTTTGTGAGCTGTGCTGCACGGACAGGTTCCCTTTCCTGTCCATCTCCTCTTGCAAATGAGGACTGGGCTGTCTAAGCCAGGGCTGTGGAAAGGAGTGAATAATAAACTGCCCAGTAAAGCGTCGCCTCTGAAGCGGGCACACTTCCTACTGCGGTCTCCTCCGTGGGCCGGCCAAGCGGCCCCTCCCTAGTGAAGGCTTCCCTTTGCTTTCAGGTGTGAACTGGTGGTTATGTTGGAGGTAATGTATTCAAACTTACCTGAAGCTTTCTCTCATTTGAAAAATCCAAAGCTTAGCATTAAGTGGAGTTTGAATCTGCCACACTTCATTTTTCCATCCGTGCCAACATCTCCCTCTTGCATTTGGAATGCTCTTTCCCCTTTGAGGTGCATTCCTGCTTCGTGTTTCCAGGTGGAATTACAGGGCTCACTTCTCCTCCGCCGCTCCTCCTTCCCAATGGTGCTTTTGATGTTCTGAGCGATCTTCACCTCAAAACTGTTCTCAAGTTGTGGTTAAGTGTCTTTGCTCTGTGTTTTACCCTACTCTCCTAAGTGTCAGCACTTAACTTATGTGTTCAGGCTGTCTTGCCCTCTCTGATTATGTGGAGGGTAGCAGAAATTCTGTGTCTAGCTAAGCTGAACCTCGCCTTGGTAACTGCCTGCACAGCCCAAATTAAGGAGCCTTGGCCCCTCTAATCTCGTGGGTGTTGGGCTCCCTTCTGTGACCTTCTCTTCAGGAGGATGTGCACCCCTTCTGTCAGGTGTGGTTCTCTCAGGGAGCCGTTTCCTGCCGTCTGTCATGGAGCAGGGCATCCGGAGTTGGGCAGGGTCACCTCCCATTGCCCACAGGTACATATGTAAGTGCTTACTCCTGCAAGAGAAAAGGTGACAGACACAATTAAAATGGATCACTGAAACCAAAAGTTATTTCAACGATCGCCTCTATCTTCTGCTTGTAAAAATTAGGACTGCCCCTGAAAAAGTCACTGCCAAGTGGTAGGGCCTGGAACTTAGACTGTTTATGCAAGTTCCGTATTGTTTTGATTTTGATTTTCCTGTGGGAAACAGTTGTAAACAGTTAAGTTCTTAGAAGCACCCATAGAGTGATAAACATAAACCGAGCCTTGCACTGAAATCCACCCTGCAGTAACCTCACGTAACCCCTGCCTCGAAGGTACAGCTGGGCCCAGCAGTCCTGGCGCAGCAGAGGTGAAGAAATCAGGGAGTCAGCACTGCCCCATTCTCAGCCCTTGATGTGCCTCCATTGTCTGGAGCCAAGGAAGTTGTTCTCGGTCCTCTGCTCCCTCTGTCTGTCAGCTGTGAAGCGGAGTGACTCCACCTGCTGATTGCTTTGCAGCCTATGCTGGGAATACTCAAGACAGCACTGGACATAAATTGATTTTGCGGTCCCAGCAGAAAGGGGCAGTGTAAATACAAAGTATTTGCGCTCTAATTGTTCATGAGAGCTGTGGTCCGTTCTGCAAACCCAAGCAGCCAGGCTTTGCTCGACAACACTGTTCTGCTCAGGCCAGAGCCTGCCTCTTTGAGGTCTTGCTGGTTTCCATTCTGGACAGAGACAGGAGTGTGTCTCCGAGACACCGGAGTAGCCCTGGGAAGAGCTGTGACTGGTTTTAACATAGGTGCCAGGTGATGCATTAACATAAATGTGAAAAGAGTAAGCAGCATTCGCCCCACCATGGCTTGGTTAAAAGGCGGTTTTCCCCACACGGTGCTGAAACATAGGGTGCACGTGAGACAGCGGGAAGGGATCCTTTTACAAATGACTTTATGTCCTCCCTAGGCCAGATCAGGCCTTTGTGTGTTTTGGATGATGGTAACAGCTAGCTTTTGCTGTATTTGCTGTGCACCAGACTCCAAGGATTTACATGTACTGCAGTCAGTTGAGCTCACAGCAGCCCTGAGTGACCATTGTTATCATCCCTGTGTTACCAGTGAGCACGAGAAGTGACATCACCTACCTAAGGCCGAACAACTGCCCAGCGACAGAGCCAGTGCCGGAACCCCGCAGTCTGGCTGAGGAGGAGTGGCTTTCATTTCTTTTACCACTGTCAGATTCTGTCGCCATCACTCACACGAGCAAAATGTTTAGTGCCCTGAATGCTGTTTTCTAGGAAGAGAATGGAGACTACACCTACGTGGAAAGGGTGAAGATACCCTTGGATCACGGGGCCCTGTTGATCATGGAAGGAGCGACACAAGCTGACTGGCAGGTGAGGGCACTCATGGAGCCTTCTAGGCTGGCAGAGGGGGTTCATGCCAAGTAAATGTGGTCAGAAGCAAGTCTCAATAAGGGCCAAGAGCCAGTCAGCGGACGTCCTCTCCCAGGCCTCCCTTCCAAGGTGGCTGCTTTGATACAACTGTGAGCCCCAGAGGGTCCCTGCGGCAGCAGTCCCGGCAGAGCTTGACGGACACGTTCTGTACCAGTGCTGCCCACTGTCCTAGCGGCTAGCCACGCTCTCCGTTGACCACTTAGAGTGTGACAAGCATGCTAAAGGACCACATTATAAACTTCATGAATTAAATGTCAGTAACTTCCAGTAGCCAGAAGCTGTCGTGTTAGGCTCCACAGCTGGGCTAGGCCATTTTAAGTTATGTGTGTTATTGTACAAATACTTAGCAAGAGAGTGGAATCTCTTTGGCCTTCTCCATTTTTTTTTTTTTTTAATGAGACTTGGAAAAATGGCAGGACTCTGAGAGGAAGAGCAATAATTAGAAGAGATGGAAGTGTCTTACTGTAAGGGCGCTGGCACAGACCAGGGGAGTTGGCTGGGAACTGGAGAGGAGGGTCACATTTTCCACACAGCTTTACAGCGTCTGAGGCCGGGATAAAATGGAAACATTTCTATAGCCTCATAAGTAAGTTGTAAATTGCTTTGAATTTCAAATGTGTGTTTAGACTCGAGTTATTTATATTTCCATTTAGCATCGAGTGCCCAAAGAATACCACTCCAGAGGACCCAGAGTAAATCTGACCTTTCGCACCATTTATCCGGACCCCAGAGGGGTGCCCAGCTGACACGAGCTCCGTGGAGAAGCCTTTGCAGGCAGTGGCTGAGCCTGCCAGGCCTTTGGCCCTTCAGCTGGGAGACACTTCCGGAAGCTGCCCCAGCTTATCCCGCTGTGCAGTTGTTTGGAAGACAGTGGCATTTGTGTCCCAGCTCACCACCCCGTCCAGTGAGTCCCCAGCAGTTCAGCTGCTAAGGTGTCCACTGTGGGAAGTTATTCCCAAGCACACCTCAGGATCTCGCTTTATCTTCAGGCCAATTAAAAACCACGGTGGCTGTGCCCTCAGGTGATTTGGGTCGCAATCTGTTTTCCTTCTGCCTTCCCCCTGTAATCTGAAGGAATTGGAATGGTCCCGTGTCTCTGGGGAAAATCTGCACATGTTTGCTCCTTGTGACGTCTGTGGAATGGAGATATAAATACATGTCAGCAGCCCCGGAGCCTTCCACAGGCAGACAGCTGCGGAAACCCAAACAGAGGTGGCTTCGGGAGCCTTGCTGAATCTGCCTTGGCACTGTCACTTCATAGCCTGTGTGTTACTGTAATGGAAAGCTGTGTATTCAGGGAGCACTGTTTTTAACCATCTTCCAGAGACACACTTGGGAATAATCCAGAGAAAGTGTGGAGCCAGGCTGCTCCAGTCCTCACCTGGGGCAGTCACCTGGATACCTATCACACCAGAAAGTATGGTCCCCTCAGGGAAGGAGGAGGAGCTGAGGATTCAGGAGAAGTAGACTGAGATGTTGGCAGAAGCGCAGCAAATGCCCGGTTAGTGGCAGCTGTTCCACATAGATTCGTTTCTCCTGGGGAATCCCCCGAGTCACTTAAAGCCAGCCAGATGGGAGTGAGGCGGGCCTACAGGGAATAGTGCGAGTGAGCTCATGGTCCCCTCACCTTTGGTGCCAGCAGCCCCGTGACTAAGGCTCTTGGTGACTCAATGTTCCCTTGCATAGGCCCTGAGGTTCAGAGGTTAGCTGTGATGTCACCGAGGTTCCCAACACAGAGCCACAAGGCTGCCCTTCCTTCCTCCCAGAAGCACATGTCTCCTTGACCTCTTACAGTGTGCCTGGTAAACACTAAGCGAGAGGCTGAAAACCCAAGAAGAAGACAGTAAACTTAGAAGAAAGTAGCGCAGAGGGGTTGGAGCTTCTCTCTGCCCCTGCACACACAGCATCCTCTTGCTCTTCATCCTGTTTTCCTTGCGTGGTGTAAGACCAGTGACCTCGACCATCGTGGCCAGCAGTGGGGCGTTCTTACCCAGAGCTGGAGCTGGGCTGTAGCACCATGCGTGGCCTGTCTGTCTGTCTATCAGTCTGTCAGTGTGTATAGCTTCTTTCTGTGTGACATACTAAGCGCCCTGGGAAGAGCTGAGCATCATACCGAACCTTCCAGGGAAGAAGGTATAAATCCCCATAAACATCAAATCAACTCTGTTGAATTCCTATCTGTTCTCCTGTTAAAGCCAATAAAACCTGGCTGGGGTGGTACAGCCTGCTCTGGTTTGGGGGCTGTTGCATGACACTGGGAAATTCCTCTTCTGTTCTTTACTGACTGGAAGAACTGGCAGATGGTCCCGGGTCTTTCAGCATCCCCCCTTCTAATGTAGGCTCACGATGTCTCCCATTGCAGCCTGGCATTTGATCTCTTGTCGAATGCCCGTCTGTCAGGGAATCAAACTCCTCCTCTCCAGCAGGCGGTCCGGCCACCACCACCTGGGTGCCTTGGTCGGACAGCTGCAAATCTTAGCCTCTGTTTCTCACTGCTGCTTATTTCCCCCGCTGAGATACTGTCCCTCTGAAATGAAGTGACAAGGAGGTGGTTGCCCCAGAAGAAAACTGCCAAGTTTAGGAGTTGACAGGAACGCCAGGCGATGGCAAAGGGCAGCCTACGCTCAGCAGGTCACCCCAGCCTGTTGCTGAGTCCACGGGAAACCCGTGCTCCTCAGAGTTGAGGGGAGGCCGTTTCTGACACTACACAGAAAGCAGCGGAGGCAGACAGCTGTAGCCTGTAGAAAAACAGGTTCAGGGTTTTCAGCTGCTGTTTTCCTTTTTGTTTCAAGCATTCTCCTGGGATCTTGCTACATAATCCCTAATCCTCTCCATAGCAGGCTAAGAAAGAGACCCTGTTCCCACTGTAGAGATGAAGAAAGGAGTCTCCGAGAGGTTAAACAGAGCCAGCATGCAGACCACAGGCCAACCCCCGAACATGCGCACTTCCTCAGGCCTGGCTCCGGCAGAGCTGCCCGCCACCAGCTCCATGCCACCTGTGTGTCACCTGCTTTCTTGTGGGTCAGGGCAGGCATCTGCATTTCATCTCTACTTAACCAACATTAGATCTTCTGGTCAAAAACTGCTGGCTGGGCCAGGCGTGGTGGTTCACTCCTGTAATCCCAGCACTCGGGAGACTGAGGCAGGAGGATCATTGCAAGTTCAAGACCAGCCTAGGCTACAAAGTGAGCTGAAGCCCTGCTCAAACTGCATAAAGAGACCGTCTCAAAAAGCCAAAAAAAAAAAAAATGCTGGCTGGTAATTGGTCACTTACCTGGGGAGATTCGTTTTAGGGGTGAGATGTGATGAATTTAGAAAAAGCTTCCCTCAGCCAACTTTCCTGGCGAGTGTTTCCTAACACATACCTGGAAGCCCTCACAGGTAGGTAAAGGTTCCCCTGTGGTCCCTTCTGCCCTCCTTGTCTGAGTGTATCTGGGCCCCTGAATGACACCCAAACTCGGTATGAAGCTCTTTGGGCTTCAGTCAGGGAGCCCAGAGAGGCAGGTCAGGCTCCAGCTCAGGTCCCTCCAAAGCAGGCCACCTCCCGCAGGGCTCAGACTCCATGGATATGACACTTGGCTTCTGATTGAACCCCTGAACTGAAACAGGGTCCAGCTCTGATCCAGGTAGACCAAGCCACTAGTTCTGCTGATGATTTGGGTCTGAGGCAGCCACCTCGCTGCCTGCTGCCCTTGAGGCTGCTGGCACCCTGCCTTGATTCCAGCAGGTCTGCCCCAGTCAGTTGTGGCACGGGCTCCCAAACTGTGTCAGGGTCACCCGGAAAGAGTTAAAGTGGCCACAGCGTGGGGAATGCTCCTGTTGGAGGTTTTCAGAGCCGCCTGACAAGTGATGTGTTCCTGCTCTGCTGGGAATACTTCTTCCTTGACTTCTGGCAGCTTTTTCTTGGCTGCAGAATATCTAAGACCCACTTTGCCTTTTCTGGTCATAAACACTTGCAGTGTTGAATCTGAAGTCTTGATTATTTTATTTTTCTTAACGGCATCTTTGAAAGAGCAGAACGTTTCCATAGTGATGCAACCTGTTTGTTTAAATCTTTACTTATATGTGATTCCACCTACACATTCCCTTCCTGGGGACCAGTCTACAACTGGCCTGGCCCCTCATCCCGTCTTTCTCCTGGAGGGAGCCCCTTGGGAGACCCCGGCAGGATCCGCATTACTGCAGTCCGTGCTTAGATGCCTGGGGTTTCTGTGTCTGGGGATCAGGAGGGCAGAGGCTTTGATGTTTGTTTATTAGAGTGGAACACAGGGTAATAGTGCATTTCCAGCTGCTTCAGTAGTCACGCGCCTCGTTATAAAAGCCTTCTCCAGCCTGTGAGCACAGCCCCGAGTGGAAGTGGGTATTTGTTTAGTGTTAAAGCTGGAGGTGAGCAGTGTCAGAAGAGGGGTGTGTGTGTGACATCGTGCTGTCACTTCCCCTCATGGGAACCACGATGTCACACTTGTCACTTGGGACAGCCCCTGGATGTGTCACTGCTCCTGCAGGGCCCTAGGCAGACCCGGTTTTGGCTCTGGACAAATATCCTCATGTCCCATAGGGAATGGGGGAGAGTGAAGGAAGGGAGGTTGGCAAGTGGCTGCTTTGGGGACATTGCTCACAACCTGAGTCATTCCTTAAAGCCCTCCCGTGGGTGGTTTTTCTAATCGCATGAGGAAACTGAGGCACCTAGGGGATTTAGGGGATCCTGGGATCCAGGGACAGCGCCCGCCGGGGGGTTCTCTGTGGTGGTGGTGGGGGTCTCCCCCCCCCCACGCTGGCAGCAGAGGTGGCGGAGGCGTTGCCTCCTGGGGGGGCGGGGCTGAGCTTTCTAGGCCCCTTTGCAGGAAGCGCCGCTGAGACACCAGGGAAGCAGGAAGAAGTGGGGGGCCGCGCGGGCTCTGGAGGGACCGTGACCGGGTGCGATTAGCCGCCCACTGCAGGAAGGCTATGGGCGGCGCTGTGCTGTGACGACTCAGCGCTGCGGCCCTGAGGATTCCCAGCCCGCGTCCTGAATCCAGCGCGGAGCAAGGGCTGCCTCAGCCTTTCTTCCAAGGTGTCCCCCAACCCCCAGCCCCTAGCACCCCAGGACAGGGCTAACACCGGGACTTCAGCCCGGAACTGGGAGGGGGAGGGCGTCGCGCAGGAAGGGAACGCACCCCTCCCAAAGCGACCCTGGGTCACCGGCAAGGTCCTCCCGCCCAAGGTTGTTTGTGGGTGGCTGGATGAAAGGTGCCCTGGGGTTTCCTAAACTGGCCAAGGGTAATCAGACTGCTGGGGCCACCCAGGCAGAGGAGAGGAGGGGGCGCTCACCGGAGGGCTCCTGATGCCCTTTCCTGAGGGCTTAGCCACTGGCTCTTCCCTGCACGCCTGGCACCCGCACCCCTTAGCCTGTGTTCACCTGGCCAGAGCGGCTGTGGGAGCAACCGAGGTGAGCCCGGGGTGGGGGTGGCAGAAACGTGTGGCTCCTCCCACGAGCCTGCCCGGTGACGAGCCCCTGAACCCTCGTTCATGCTGCGCCACGGCCATTTGTCTCCCCAAAGCCCGCAGGTTGTGGGCTAGGGTTGCCTGTCCCCACTGAAGAGATGAGAAAACCCGGGTCCAACGCACTACACCCAAAGTCCACCCAGGGAATGAGGCAGCCCGGGCTACAGACCCGGGTCAAGAGCCTAGGCCACCTGTTCTTCTCCCACTGGAATGAAGTGGTCATGAGAGTGAACTAGGACTGCTCCCTCCAGCCCCGGCTCCCTGGAGGGAATTGGGGAGCAGTGCCGACACCCACCCACCCTGCCCCACCGTGTTGGGGGTGGTAGAAAGAGCCTGGGCTGTGCCCTTCCTGAGTCACCTCGGACAGTCAAGCAGCGTCTGAGCCTCAGTTTCCTCAGCCATGCGATGGACCAGGACGCAGCCTCCTCTTGGGGGCTGTGCAAGGGTTGATATCAGATGTGTCATGTGCCCCACAGGAACATGCTTAGTAATGTAATTCTTTTAAGTGCTACAGTTGGCATGTCCTGGTAACCCCAGCCTTAACCCTGTGCAGGGAGGGGACGGCCCCATGGGGGGCCCTTCTCCCTGGGGCGGTGAGCTCCTGGTGGCTGCAGCCGGCAGGGCTGCGGGTGGAGAGAGTGGAAGGCCAAAATGAAAATTGCCTGTGAGTGGGGCAGATCATATTAAGATCCAGCTGCACTTAAGCCTCTGGTCAGAAGTTCTTTAGCTCAAACTGAAGAGCACTCGCAGATGCCAGAGTGGCCTCCAGAGGATACTCAGCTCCGACTGGTCAACCCTACCACATGCGCCCCCAGGTAATTGCTTTGTAATGCACCAGCCTTGGCTGGGTTCCAGGATCTCATCTCCTCTCCTCAGGGTCGGTTCTTGACTTCTCACAGCCTGGAAGGCCAGTCCCTCCCACCCCCAGTCTCAGACACACCTCCACCCCCACTCACCTCCTTTACTTTTGTTTTCTGGGCCATTGCTCAACTCTGCACAGAATACTTCAAGCTGGAAGGTTAAACAAGATTGCCAGGGTGGAACTCTGTTCCAGACCAGGGCTTTTATGTCCAAAGATTGTGTGTCACATGTGATGGAGGCTGTAGAAAGGGAAGTCACAATCCCTTCTTTTTAGAGAGAAGTAAACCAATGTGGCTTTTATTTTCTCTTAAAAAAATCAGGATCTTTTTCCCTCCTTATCACAAAAGGAGTGTGTTCTTTGCAAGAAATTAAAAAAAAAAAAGATGAAAAGAAAACAAGAATCACTGTGTAACTTGTGTTACACTTGTGTTTTGTAGAATATTTTCTCATACATTTGTGGATCTTGAGAAAGTTACATCATACTAAAATTATAGTCTTATAGCCCTTTTCTGCATGTGTATATTAATGCATGATATTACTTTATAACTTTATTTTGAGGGTTGTGTATAGCTGTATTGCTATTTAACCAGGTCTTCTGTGTTAGTTAGGTTATTGTTGCTGTTGGTATTCACGATTGTCCTGACCTGGAAATCATGAGAACACTTGGTGGCAGGTTGGCAGTGTAGCTAAGAGCCAGACTGGCCTCACTCAGACCTCAGTTCAACCAGGTGACACTTTTACAGAGCTGAAGTGTGTGCCAAGGCCTGTGTGGACTGCATTATGTACATGAATGGCAGATTTCCCAACCCTCACACCAGCCCGAGGGTGAGACGCTATTTTTATCCCACTGTGCAGTTGAGGAAGGAAGGCACAGCTTGGTTACTTACCTGCAGCATGGCCCTGTGCAGCCCCGTCCTGTGTCTAAGCCTTTGAGCACAGGGGTGATTGTTTCACACAGTAAATTCCTAAAAATGGGGTTGCTGGCTCAGCTCCCAAAGCTATGCATATTTTAAGGCTTTGAGTATTGTAATAAAGCGAATGGCTTTCTAGAAAGGTGCACCAGGGTGTTTGAGTGGTGCTGGAGAAACTCCCACATGTGTTGAGCACCAGCTTCGTGCCAGGCCTCACAGTATTCTAGAAAGCTTTCCTCCTTGAAGGGGAAGCTGGCCTGGGCCTGGTCCAGGGGAAGCAAGACCCCAGCACACCGAAGCCAGTGTTGGTGCTATTTTGTGTTGAGCGAAGAAGGCACTCAGTTGAAGACCCTCAACAAGTAAAGTGAAATAAGGGGTGCTGACGGGAGTTGGCAGAAAGTTGGCAGTGCAGGGCAGTGGTTAAGGAGGCTTCATGGCAGAAGAGGCACCTGCAGAACAGCGAGGAGGACCCTGAAGAGTGACAGCTGCAAGGCTCAGGAGCAGGGAAGGGCCCGAGGGGGCTGGAGGAGGGATGACCAGACAGGAAGACAGCCCAGATCTGGCCAGGAGCCTGCGCAGACAGAGGGCTTGGCTGGAGAGAGCCACCGGGGGAGGAAAGCGTAGTCATCAAGATGGGGTGAGGGATGGGACTGCAGATAGGGAGACCCAGGACCCCAGAATGGGAGCCTCAGAGCCAGGTTTGCAGTGCGGCTTGCTGGGCTCCTCTGGGAGGGAAGATGCTGGGTTTTCTGGTGCCAGCGACAGCCTTCTTCCCTTGTGTGCTAAAGCAGGAGATAAAACAGGCCACGCTGGGCTGCGAGGTCAGACTGTCAGAGAAAGCTGCTGGGAGGCCTTGGCTTGTGTCCCTGGACAACCCATTCTCCCTCCTCGCTCACTGAGGAGCAGTCTGCACATCAGGGGACCCTGCCAACTGCCAGGAGAATCA
Organism: Hydrochoerus hydrochaeris; assembly: GCA_004027455.1. Classification (NCBI taxonomy): domain Eukaryota; kingdom Metazoa; phylum Chordata; class Mammalia; order Rodentia; family Hydrochaeridae; genus Hydrochoerus; species Hydrochoerus hydrochaeris. Next base: position 193,302 of record PVLA01002482.1, read on the forward strand.
CTGCCTCCCCCATGCAGCCAGCAGTGCTCCTGTGTCTCCTGCCAGGGACACAGGAGCAGATCTAGAGGCAGGCAGGTAGAGAGTGGGCAGGAGAGGCCAGGTCCTCCAGGCCCCCATGCAGCTCCTTTTCTGGAGCAGCACATTGGAAAAGCCATTCTCCCCCTTGGGAGAGAGTAAGGGAGGCTGGAAGAAGGGTGGATGTGACCTTTCTGACACTCTTCCCTCCTGGGAATGGAGTGTACCTTTCCTCACTCCCGCAGGGGACAGCAGATACATCCCCCTGTCCACCAGCCCAACCCCAGGTGCTTTGGAGGAAGGGCTGCCAGCCACCTGCCTGACACACTGGGCAGTGCTATGGGAAATGCTGATGTCCAGTAGACCTGGTTCTAGTGCCAGCTGGTCTGCTTGCTTCTGTGTGGCCCTTGGCAAACTTCTTAGCCTGCTTCTCCACCTGTGAAACAGTGTCATTGCAAGCATCGAATAAGATGACATCTAGTTGGCTTCATAGTGGCAGTTGGAAAAAGTGTGCAGACATGAAGGAAAAACCCCACAACTACACATGCGTGTGCACATCTAGGGGAGACTGGGGTGAGGCTGTGGGCAGGTCCTCCTGCCACAGAACAACTGCTCTGCCCACAGGTTTCAGACAAGGACCTGAGAGACAAAGGACCTGCTCTTCTGCAAAGAGACCACGGTGGTGTCTGCAGGGGGCCATTGTACAGGCGGGTGGGACCCAAATCCAGGGTGTTTACACAGGGAGGGGGGCAGCCAGAGGAATGAGTTCCCAAGAATGATAATATCCTGTTGCGGCAGCAAGTACAATGACACTGACGGATGCCCACCCCATCTCACTGCTTATCAGGGACAGTGGCTGTGGAGGCAGGTGGTGTCTGAAGGTGAAACCTGGCCCATGTCCCAGCAGCAGCAGGCCACGTGGGTTATCCCCTGTCTGCCCCTGGGCAGAGCCTTGCCCTGCCCTTTTCCTCAGGTCTAATACAGCACTCAAGCCAGTTTAATGATGTTTTCTTATTTGGCTACAACTCAGGGTTTAAAAAGAAAAAAAGCTCACACACCCATGTAACCACACAGCAAAAATGGAAGCTCCATGGAACAGGTGAAAATAACTGTCCTATGAAAATAACTGTTTACTCTCTTCAGCGACACCTTCCCTGGCCCCAACTTTAGATGTGCTTCTTTTCTTGGCAAACTGCAAGTTTTAAAATCTTTATGCTCTGCCTTTTGTTTTCAATTCTCACTGTAAATCTGGTTAAAAACAGCTACCCATGCCACAGCCTGAACATTGTGTTGCTTTGAAATTTTCTCTGCCAGATGACCAAGTCCATCACTTTCAACTGAGCCCTACACCAGGTCTTCAGATACAGTTAAACCATAGATAGGTATTTTTTACCACAATGTAACATGAATGGCCTCTAGTCCAGTTCCCAAGAGACTCCTCATTTCTGTTGGAATCCTCATAAACACAAATTTTGTCATCCACATTTCTATCAGCATTCTGGTCTTCTGACTTCCACCAAAGTTTCTCATCCAGCTCTGCTTATAGCATTCTAGAGCTTTGCCCGCCCTAATCTCCAAACCTTTCTGAACTTCCACAAACCAGCTCCAAAGGCTTCTGAACTATATGATCAGGTATAGTTCACACCCATGTCCCTATATTTCTCAGTGCTAATTTTATATATTAGTCACCTTTCTAACACTGTGGCCAAATACCTGAGAAAACTTAAAGGGGGAAATAGTTATTTTGGCTCATGATTTCAGATGTTTCATTCCATGGTTTGTGAGCTCCAAGACAGAAACATCATGGTGGAGCAGCATGGCAGAAGGGCTCAGTGGAGGAAAATTGTTTGCCTCCTGACAGCTGGGAAACAGAATATAGGGGGAGAGAGGGGCAGAGAGAAAGGGGCTAGGGACAAGAATATACCCTCCTAGGTCACGCCCCCAGCCAGTTCCACCTGCTAACAGCACATTCAGCTGTAAATTCATGAATGATCAATCCATGATAAGGTTGGTGCTGTACTGGGAATTAATGCATAATAGGAAAAAAAGAGTGGGTTCAGATGTCATTTACATTTCTCTCCCTCACCCACAGACTCTACTAACAGGAGCAGAGGACAACTGTCTCCTCCTGGAAGAGTTGGTGGGAGTGGCCCTTGGCTGCCAGTTAGAATTCCAGACACTCCTCCAGGCCCAGCCAGCTCCATCACCAGTCTTCCCACTGAATCCCTCCCTGGGCAGGTCCAGAAGTCACTATGCATGAAGTACAGATGAATAAGAACAGCTTTGGGAGTTGGCAGCCCGGGGTTCAAATCCCAGCTCCACCGCCTCTGGATAGTTCCCTCCATCTCTGAGTCCATCTCACAAAGCTTGGATACAACAGCACTTGTCTAAGAAGATAAGTGCAGAGAACTTGGCATCGGTGCTGGGCACAATGTAGATGCTCAAGAAAACCCATGCTTTTCATTCCCGTCCCCTGTGTGTCCCTCGAAGGAACCATGGCTGCCACTGCTCACTTGAAGAAAGGAAAGGGAGAGGCCTGCCCCAGGGGAGTGTCTCAGAGGGAGGTTGTCCCAAACTGGGATACCTCCAGTGTCCCCAGGCAGCTGAAAGGGAACACTCTGCCCCCACCATGGGCAAGTAGCTATTTCCAAGGCTGATTATGTGTCCTATCACTGGCCAGGCTTCGACTATCACGTGACACAGCACTGTTTCAGCATTGGGTTTTATTGGAACCCAATAAAATATCCACCCTCCAAAAGGATCTAGGTTTTACCCTCACGTGTTCTCATAAATCATCTCATTTGAGCCTCAGAGCCCACCTCAGCTCCCCGCAGGATGGCACAGGCATCCCAGGGTGTAGAGAGCTTCCGAGCAGGGGGTTCAGCCTGCTGCCACCCAGGACCGAGGCAGCCTGGGAGTCACCTTCACTGGTGTCCACCTGCCCACAACCCTTCTTTGTGCCACCCCTCCCCTCTGTGGTAAATGATGGAAGGAGGGGTTTGAGCAAGCCAGAGGCAGGTATAGGACAAGGGCACATGTGTCATCAGGGACCACTGGCCCTGGCCCCTCCCTAGAACTTGGAAGACAGGATCTTCCTGGGCCCCTGATTCTGGGAACCTAAGCAATTTGCAGAAGGCCACAGAGCACTGATGACAGAGTGGGAGACCCCATGCCAGGCTGCCCTTGCAGCGGTGGCCAGGTGCTGGCTGGGGAAGCCTCCTGCCCCTGCCTCTGCCATCCTGCTATTTGCTGATAGCCAGGGGACCTTCCTTCCTAGGTAGAAACTTGCCTTCCTTCACTCTTCCTTCTGTCCCTCCCTGTCTGGTTTTTCTTTCTTCCTCCTCTTGTTTCTCTCTTTCTTTCTTTCTTTCTTTCTTTCTTTCTTTCTTTCTTTCTTTCTTTCTAGAGATAGGAGTCTCATTATATTGCTCAGGCTGTACCTCAAATTCTTGGTCTTGAGTGATTCTCCTGCCTCAGCCTCCCAATAGAGACTTGTACTTTTCCCTCGGAATACGAGAAAGGCCCTACCCTAGAGCTTACTGCTATTCCCCTGCTCCCACCCCCAGTTCTGGGGGTTGAACCCAGGGTCTTCACACTGAGTTACATTCCCTACCCCTATTTTAAGATAGAGTCTCATTCAGTTGTCTAAACTGGGCTTGAATTCGCCATCCTCCTGCTTCAGCCTCCCCAGTTTGCACCAGCATACCTGGCTTCATGGGGCTTGCTTTGCACAGTTTGTGGTCGTGCCTTATAGTTCAGTAGAGGCAGAGAAACATCTCAGGATTGGCAGCTGCAAGCCAGGTTACTCGCTGGAATGTCCTGGATGTCAGTTTCCCTGCCCACATGTGAAGCGGTAGTGTCAGAGCCTGGCCTGCCGGGAGGCAGCAAGGCTTGAGGTAAAGTCGAGGACTTGGTTCCATCCTGACTCTGCCTCACCTTCTTGCTGCTTGCTGTGTGGCTTTGGTCTCTTTTCCCACTGGGCTTCTCTGTCTTCTTCTCAAGACAGCAAAGATATGCTTGCTGGGCGGAGATTCCAGAGGGGAGACCCCTTGGCAAAGCTCAGGGGTCAGATCGTATTGGATTTTACCTCAGCCACACAGTGACTCTTAGGCCAGTGGTCTCAGAGGGGGACACTGGGACCTTCAGGGAAGCCTGTGAGGAGGATGGCGCTGTGGTCACTGGGCAGGGGAGCTGGGCCAGGAAGGGGGCCCTTTGCAGGGAAATGGCCCCAGCTCCTCCCACGAGTACAGTGGGGCTGGGGATTCTCAGAAGGTTTCCTGCGCTCCCCTGGTGTTCCCTGGGGCTCATGAGGAAGGGGTGGCAGGGCACCACCCAGGGGAGCAGTCTGGCCCTGCCAGGCCAGGCTGCCCGCCAGCAGCTGGTGTCCCATTGCACTGTGGACAGCAGGGCCCAGATTAGGCAGTGAGCTCATCCTGGCATGAACGTGCCACCGCACAGGAACACTGGGGTCTGATTTGGGGTGTCCCCGGGGCCCTGCTGGCTCCTCTCCTCACTCTCTTTCTGTGCCTCTCTGTCTCCCGCTGTGGCTCCACACACTGACACCCCCTCTTGGAGCTTGCCGGGGATTGTCATGGCAACCCTCCAGCAAAATTATCAAAATACTTCTCATGCTCACAATTGTACCAGATGAAGTGCTAATTCTGAGCAAGGCAGCCGCGTTGGTAAAGCCAAAGTCACAGGCTCTGTGCCCAGGGCCCGCTGTGGGGTAGGTGGGCATCAGTGGGAGCTGAGGGTGCAGCCGGAGGCAAGGCCACCCAGAAAAGGCCCTGCGCTCACTGGCCAGGGACTTCGTGTTTGTTGTTGTCCCTTCCCTGCTCTTTATGTGGCATGTGCATCACACACACGCACGCGCACGCACACACATGCACACCGTCTGGAATAATCATTGCTCTGTTCAGTGCCTAAAGCCCTGCAGCCCATGCTGGGGACTTCTGGGTGATATGGGGTGGGAGACACCCCCTGACCAAGGCTTCTTCAGCAACAGGTCTGGGCCAAAGCAATAGAACAGCTACAGAAAGGGGTGTGACCCTCTTACCCCAGGGAGAGCAGAAGGGGACTTGTGAGCTACTGAGATCCAGTACTTCCTGCCCGGCCCTGCACCCTCCAGGATTCTGAGCCCCTGCATCCCGGCTCCCATCAGCCCCGGCCCCAGGGGCCCTGTGAATAGCAGGAGAATCGGGTGCTTTTTAAAACCCTGGCTCTGCCCAAAGCTAAGGCATGGGGTGGGGAGGCTGGAGGAAGTTGTCAAATGAGCCCCTCCCGGGCTGCCACACCTTCCAGCCTCCTCTGTGGCCTGCAGTCCCGTGGAGGGGCCCTGGCCTCTGACTGGAGAAGCATCTGCCTTTTGTGCACGGGTCCCCTCAGCCTGCATCCTGAGGTTCAGAGGGCCCTGGGGGATCTGAGTTGGGTCGCCTCCTGCCACAGAGGTGGACACCCCAGAGCACACAGGCAGCAAGCCCTGGTTCAAGGCCTCCATCAAGTACATGCTTGGTGGAACAGAAAGCACAGTCCAGGTTCGTGTCTGAATCTGGGCGGAGCAAGTAACGAACAACAGTGTCTGAGTCAGGCAGACTGGCTTGGAGCGCTGGCTCCTTAGAAACACTGATGAAACACTGATCACCTGAGTCCTATCTGTGGGATGGGATGAAACTAGGATCCCCTCCAAGGACTCGTGAGGGATGGTCTGGATGTGGCCGGTGCTCAGGGCACAGCAGCATAGAGCTAGAAACATGGTAGGTGCTCAGCATGACATTTCTGTGTCTTCCATAGACCCAGGGCTACAGGCCACCAAGGAAGACTAGCTCGCATCCTCTGTAAGGGACAACTGCTGCCTGCAGTGGCCAGCTGAGGCAACATGACATGTGCTATGAAAGCAGACACTTTGCAAACTCAGCCTGCCATGAGGGGCAACAAAAGCCAGGACCCAAAGGCCCAGGTCTTCCCTGCAGCCCACCCCCTGCCGGCTGCAGAGTAGAAGGCCAGTGTGGGAGGGTGGATCTGTTGAAAGCACAACTAACAATCCCTGGGACCCCCAGGGTTACCTTGGGCATGGCAGCAACACCCCATTGGGGCTAGAATTGGCCCATGGCGACATGACTATAGCTCACCAGGGTGCTCGGCTTCCTATTTTACATTGTGAGTCAAGCAGGGAGGTCTGAGCCACTGAAAGCCCCAGATGGCCTCTGCAGCACTTCACTGGGGCCTTTCCCTGCCATCTTGTCACTGAGGTGGGGCTGGGGAGGTCGGGTGTGAAGTCATGAGAACCAAAGGAACTTGCGTCTCATGCTTCAGACACGCTGGGCACCGCCCAAGGTGCCTCCCTGCTTCACCCACTGACTTCCAGGGCACGACTGATGCTGTCCAGCTGTGAAAGTGACGAATGTGTCCAAGGCAGGGCTTGGGATAAACTCTAGGTGTGTCTTCTCCTAACCTGACGTGGTGCTTAGCTGCCTCCTGTGGGCATCAGAGTTACAGAAGGCAGTGGGTCGGGCACTGTAGGTGGTGAGGGAGCTCTGGTCCCACCCCCACCCCCACCCTTGGCCATGGAGCCCAAGCCTCATAGTCTTGTGCATCCGAGGCCAGTGCTTCACCACCGGGCTACACACCCCGCCCTCATGCCCCATCTCCGAGAGGAGGTTTCTGTCTGTCCAACACTCAGCTCCCTCTCGCCTTCCTAGAGGCGCCTGGCAGCAGGGACCCAGGCCAAGGAGGATGATTGCATGGCTAATTTGGGATGCTTGCTGTGAAGCACAGGTCTCTTTCTTCTATTTTCACCACCATGGGCCAGGATTGGGGGGCCCCATGCCCAGGGGAGTGGAGAGGGATGGTTTAAGGTACCTGTCTCCCTGGCCCTGAAATTTGGACCCTGGGGGAGCTGCGTGTGTTGGGAAAGGTCCTTGAGGGAGGCACCGTAGCCCCCTCGCTGGCCTGCCAGGAGCCTCAGGGCAGGGTGAGCAAGGTGGCCGGCCACCCCCCAGGGAGCAGCAGTATCGGGGTGCCCGGAGAGGCAGAGGCCAATGCTCACAGGCCAGCAGGGAAGGCAGAGAATACATCAACAAACACAAAGGCCATTTAGATACTGATAAATATGCTGTGCACAAAAGAGGACAGTGGTGGGGGGCGCCAGGGAAGCCCCCAGGTGCCAAGAGGAGCAGACATTTGAGCTGAGACCTCTACAAGCAGAAGGGCAGTGGCTTGTCCAGGGTCACTCAGGAAGTTCCAGTGCTGCCAGCCAGGACCCATGGCCAGATCCACATTCTCATGGTCTCCCTCCTCCCTCCTCCAAATCTCACTCTCTTGGACTCTGACATGGTCTCTCTGCTATCCTCCCACCTGTGGGACACTGCTTCTCTGAGTGTCTGATTAGCTTGTACATCTGCTAGCATAGGCCTGTCCCTGTCATCCTTCTTGAAGAAGAGTCTCCACCCAGCCCCGCAGTGTGGACACCATCAACACCGTGGTGGCTTCATGACTTCTCCACCATTCTACAGCTCCCCTGAGTCCCAGTGGCTGTCATCCACCCAGATGTCTTGGGGTGCTCTTAGGACAAGGCTAAGGTGATACAATAAAAAGAACCAACCAATCAGAATAGTCTTGCTATGCAGTTCAAGCTTTGTAGCCCAAGCTGGTCTCGAACTTGCAATGATCCTCCTGCCTCAACCTTCAAAGTGCCGAAAGTACAGGCATGTGCCACTGTGTCTGGCCAGAATAGTTTTTAAACATTTAGCTGATTTTTCTCTCATAGTTCCAAGGGAAGAGTTTCAAGATGGTAGATGGCTCGGCTTCCCATGTCCACAGTGTCTTTAACACAAAACCTCCAAAATCTCCTCATTGTCCTATGTTGAGCCAGAGTGATGTGGAAAATTCAGCTGTCTTCAGCAAGAACTTCCTCTTGGGCAGGCAAGGCAGAAGTCACACTTCTGTCCTGGTTCCACGGACGGAGCTGAGGCACATAATCCCCTCTAGCCACAGGGGAACTTGGGAAATGTGACCCAGCTGGATGGACAGCTAAGGTTCTCTGCCAAAGTTCACCTTCTAGAACAGTAGGTTTGGTGGTGGTGGTGGTGGCGGTGGTGGCTCCCTTAATCCTGTGTCTCCCTGGTCCTCAGCTTTGCCTTTCCACAACCATCAGACAAAATGTCCGAAGTCCATCTTCTCCGAGGCAGCATCACAGGTTTCGTGGTCCAGCCTTACAGCATTGTGCCTGGGAACAGTTTCTCCCAATTGAGAAGGCTTCAGGTCTGTCTGGTGCTGGTCAGTTCCATGTGCCACCAACCACACCCAGAGCACCTTTCCTTTTTTTGGGGGGGGGTGCCTGGACTTGAACTCATGACCTCAAGTTTGCCAAGCAGGCACTTACGCCACTGAGCTAAACCCCCAGCCTTTTAAAATTTTCTTTTTATTTTTAAAGAGGGTAAAATTAAACAGAACAAAACAGATCATAACAATGTAAGAGACACAGATTTTAAAGCAAGACAACCAGAGATCTTCACTGTCTATCATTTATTGTCTCTTGTTTTCTTCCAAATAGTTGTCCATTGGAGTACCTTTCCTAACCCAGCTGTTTAGTTTGTTCCTTGTACAACCTGTCTCTTTCTCCAAATTTACAGTGACTGTTTCCCTAAGGACACCTGAAATGACAGACCTGGGTAACAACATCTTCCATATAATGTTTTGCTAAAGGCTGATTTTTTTTTCTCTCTTTTTAACCTCTGGCCTGACAGACAGGCTTTGCTAGACTCTGAGACATAGTCTGATCTCCTCCTCTTTGGGCGAAAGCAGTTGTCTGGATTCTGTTTTCGCACAACCAGCCAGACTCTTTCTGGTAGTATCTCGCATCATGTAGCTGACACATGCAAACCTTTGGCTCTTTCCAGCAAGTTTTCTGCAATTACAGGCTCAGGAGACAGTGACTGTTGATGTTGATCGTTGACTTGATTTGGCTGAGAGACACCTAGGAAATTAGTGGAATACACTTTAGGCTGTGCCCGCAGGCTGTTTCCAGAGACAATTAGGGCATAGGACAGAGAATTGAGGGAGGAACCATCTCTGAATTCGGGCAGCACTGCCCAGTAGGCCAGGGGCCCAGCGGAAAGGGAAGAGGAAGGAAGAAGACCGTCTGCACTCTTCTCCTCCCTCTCTGCCTCTGGGCTGTCATGAGGTGAGCGTCTTTTCTCCATCATGCCCTATGACATGATGTTTCTGCCTCACCACAGTTGTAAAAACAATGAACCCAGCTGACCATGGACTGAAATCTCTGGAACCATGAGCCAAAATAAATCGTTCCTCCTTTAAGTTGATTTTTCCCCCCTCAGGTATTTTATATCAGCAACAGAAGGTGAGTAACACACATATGATCTATTTTCCAAATTGTCACACGTGATGTCTGCAATAAGTATTTTGTACTAGCATAACAAGTCACCAGCATTCTGTCCTCCAACATCTGTTCTCTATCTCACCATTCAGTGAGGGGCTATTGCCATGGCAGCTTCATACTCCTGGTACCAATTTCAGCATTAGAGTGTTGCTAAACTGTTGTTAGAAGGAACTCCAAAGTATAGTGGCTTTAAGGTGAGGGAAACTGATTCATGTCTTGTGTAACATAAAATTTAGGCCTCACCCAGGTGGGTGGTGGGTTGGACAGACACTCAGCAGACTCCACAAGGGACCCCTCCCCAGCCTCCTCTCCCCGGAAATCTCCCCCATTAGTCGGTCTAGGCACAGACACGGAACTCAGCCTTGATTCTTCCCCCGGCCTCACACCTGGCTTTCGGGCAAATCCAGAAGCTGATCTTTCCTTGTATGCCCATGGCCTCCACCCTAATCTGGGCCCTCAGTACCCTGTCTCTAACCCGGGTGATAATCCCCTCAGTGAGCTCCCTGCTGCTTCCCTGGCTGCTCTCCAGGCCACTGACAGAATGAGTCTTTGAAAACATGAATTGTGAGAACCTTCTGGTGCCTAGCTAGCACCCTTCAAATGACATCCTATTTCTGTAAATGGGCTCAGGGCCTCAAGCGAAGATACCTATGTCTCATCCTTCTCACCCACGCTGCTTTAGGTTCTTTGCTGTTCACAAAATAAGGCAATTGTCTTTTTGCTTTGGCACCTTGGCATTGGTCCCTCTGCCCAACCCCTCTCTTCCCCCTTCGTTACATGCTGGTCCCTTCTTCATCTCCACAGAGTGAACCCTGGCAGTGTGGTGAGGAGGGTGAGGGCTCAGAGCCTCCCTGCCTGGGACTGCAGCTCAGCTCTGCTGCGTGCTAGCTGTGGGACCTCGGGCAGGTTGCTTGGCTTCCCTGTGCTGTGTTTTTTTCCAACTGTAAATGGTAAGAACAGTAGAACTTGTTCCCCAGGGTTCCTGAGAAGATGAAATAATATGACTAATATTTACATTCAAGGAAATAGTGCCTAAAAGCACATTAGCAGTGATGCTGTTACTGTCCTTCAGATGCCAGCTCCATGTCACCCACTCTGAGAAGCCTCTCCTCTCTTTAACCCTGCATCCCTGTTATGACACCCTACTTCACTGTCACCACGGCTCATGCTCTCCTTTCTGTCTTTATGGTCCATTCCATCCCACTAGAATGCCCCTTTCAGGAGGACAGGACTCTATCTTTCAAGCCCATTTCCTTCCTAAGTCAGTACACAGTGGCTTTCCCATAAACCTTTGATGAATGGCTACGCAGGAAATGGAGGTCAAATCCCAAGGTTTCCTTCAAAGTCCGTGGCCCTGTGGGCTGTGGTCAAGATGGGGCTCCAGCAGGCACTGGGGGGTTTCACTCACTGATGTCGCCTGAGCTAGGGCCTTGACACAAAGGGCTCCGGTCTCCAGCCCACCTGGTTCCCTGCTGCCAGTGGCCTGGTTACCCACCCATCAGGGCCTCCCTTTTCCACAGGGAACCTTGAGAGAATCCTAATCGCCTCACAGGGCTATTACGAGGATGAAGCAAGATAATGTATGTAAAACGGAGCTCAGTGCCTGGCTGGGAGCGAAGCTCTCCAGATGGTAGCTATTATTATTGTTGTTGTTAGGGCCACAGCCCAAGCCCAAGAATGGGGGTTTCTGGGGAGCTTGGGGGGGGTAGAAGTGAGGAGACAGAGAAGGTATCTAGAAAAGGAAAGAATCAGGATGGAATGCTGGGGTGTGTGTGTGTGTGTATGTGTGTGTCCCCGCGCGTGCGCGCGCGCGCGCTCTTGGGAAGAGGTGGTCAAGATTCAGAGGAGAAGCCCGCCCCTTTTTCAGCTCCGGGAGCAGGGCTCCCTGACTCTGCCAGCTGCCAGGAGAACCCAGAACCGCTCTGCAGAGTCTGCGGCGGAATAATCAGTGCCTGGAGTGTGAGCCTCGGGAGCGGGGAGGGGGATGGGACCTGCGCCCCCGCGGCCACTCGGGTTGGTGCAGAGTCGGCTTGGTGGCTCCCAAACCTTTAGTACCAGAGCGGCGGCACGGATCCCGGGGCCCTAGTGGTCTCCGGCAGCGCATCATCCCGGAACCCTGCGGGCGTGGCCCCCCTTCCGGAGCCGGGTGGCTGGGGGCGGAGGAGGGGCGGCGCCGGGGAAGGGGCAGTTACTTTCCCAGAGCGGCGGGGCGACGTCAGGCGGAAGGGCGCGGGGCGCGCACGCTTTAAATGGCATTCGCTGTCACCGGAGCTCGCAGCCGTGTGGGCAGGAGCGGGCTATATAAGCGGCGAGCCGGGCGTCTGCTGGGCAGACGGCGACAGCAGCGGCGGCGGCGGCGAGCGCCTCCGAGCGCAGCGGAGGAGCAGCGCGCCCGGAGCCCCGCGCCCCCGACGGAGCCGCCCTCCCGAGGAGCCCCGGCCCGGGCCCGCGAGGGCCGCCGCCACCCCGCAGCAGATTTGGATCCCCAGTCCGGCGAGCCCCAGGCTGCTGCCTCCCGGGGGGCCCCGGCGCAGCGGCCGCCCCCGGAGAGCCCGGCCACCCAGTCACCCGGGCCCGCGGACGCCGGGGACGCCATGGCGGCCGCCAAGCCCGCCGAGCTCGCGGGCGTCTGCTCCAGCTACCAGGCGGTGATGCCGCACTTCGTGTGCCTGGCCGACGAGTTCCCGCAGCCCGTGCGGCCCACCAAGCTGACCAAGGGCAAGGGCCGGCTGCGGCGGCCGCGCCAGTCCCGCTTCAAGACACAGCCGGTGACCTTCGACGAGATCCAGGAGGTGGAGGAGGAGGGGGTGTCCCCCATGGAGGAGGAGAAGGCGAAGAAGTCGTTCCTGCAGAGCTTGGAGTGCCTGCGCCGCAGCACGCAGAGCCTGTCGCTGCAGAGGGAGCAGCTCAGCAGCTGCAAACTGAGGAACAGCCTGGACTCCAGCGACTCTGACTCGGCCCTGTGAGCGGCGCCACCCTGCGGGGACGCTCGCTTCGGCGGCTGCCCAGGGACCGGCGGGAGCACCCGGAGAGACCCGGGCCCGGGGACCCCTTGGCGGCGCTCGGCCCAGCGCGGAACGCGCTCGGGGACGCCGGGGAGGGAGCCGCTTTCTTTGCCCTTGTAAATGTTTATTTTTTAACTCTTCCCAGTACGAACTCTGGTGAGTGTGTGCGGGAGGGCGGCCCCTGCTGAGTCCGCCCGTTGTCGCCAGGGTTGCCGCTCCACGCCCTGTAGCCCTCTGATGGTTTGCAATTCCGATTTGCACACCGCTCCACCGTGCCCCTCAGCGCACACCCGTCACACTCATCCCGACACACACTCGCCGAACACTTTTATAATCGTTAAACGAGCAGATGGGGCCTGGGGCACAGTGTGTCTGCTACCGCGGCCAGAGGATTGATATTTATTTTTGCATTGCAATTGCTGAAGGCGTTTATTTAACGATCTTTTTACTTGGATATGTCTGTGAGCCTCCCGAGTGGAGTCAAATAAAGTCCATATATTTACACAGTGTATTTCTCCGGACTCTTGACTTCTTGAATCTTTGTGGACTCAAGCTCCTAGGACGGGGAGGTAAGGGAGGCGGCGCGGGGCTGTGGAGCCGGAGAAGCCCAAGCGGTGGCGACTCCGCCAGCCTCAGTCCCGCGCAGTAGGTCGCGCCCCGGTGCGCAGTCCACGACCTGCGCTCGCAAATGGGTCCACAGCGCATCCAGGGCGCGCCTGCCACCCGGGTCTGTCCGTATCACCAGCGACGGGGCAAGGGCGGCGCCGAGAGGCCGATGGAGAGCGCCCTCCGAAGTGCCAGGGTCAGGCCCTCGCACCACGCCTACTGCAGGAGACCCCCCCCCTCATCTTGAGTCCCGCCCTGGCAGCCAGGGGAGGGGGAGTGACCGGAGCCAGCGGTGAGGGCCTCGGGCGAGGGTATTTGGGCAGTGGGACCCAGAGCGAGGGCGAGAGTGTGGGTGCGCACTTGGCGTCGCGTGCAGGTGAGACCTCCCACCCTGCGCCCTGGACTCACCCCGATGTCCGGCGCCCCTGCGCTCTGGAAGCAGACTGAGGCTGCTGCTATTCTCGGGACACTTCTTTCAGACCTTGTGGATCCCTTCAGGGGTCCGGGAGGAAGGTGGGCAGTGTCTTTGGTCTCAGCATTTGGAATCCAACCCTCACCCCGCCCTGCCCCCCCCCCCGCCTCTGTTTACAGAAAAACTCGCCCAGCGGCTCAGCAACGGCCACGTGGAGAGTAGCGACTTTCCACCACAGGAGTCTATGTCTTTCCAGGGCTTCTCAGAGCCACCTCGCATCCTTGTCTGCACCCTAAATCATCTTGGTTAGCAGAGTAGCAGTGCCAACCGGCAGCAGGTAGCAACCAAGGCAGCTGGGGTGAGGCTGTACGTCCCGCACCCGGGTCATCCACTCACCACCACCACCACCCCCCCCGCGCCGCTGACCACCTGGCTGCTCCCTCTCCAGGCAGCCAGGACTCTGTGCCCGTGGGGGTGCGTGTGTGTGTGTGTGTGTGTGTGTGCCTGTATGCTGCTAGCAAGTGTCCTCCCCCCAACTGCCCAGTGGAGGGGTCTGGTCTGCCATTCTCTCCTTCTGTCCCAACTCTTGAAGGCCTAGACTCAGCAGAAACAGAGCAGAGGAAACAACAAAAGAACAAAAATAGAACCGTGGGGCCTGAGAGGATGTCCTCCCGCTGGCTCAGAGATAGGAGGACAGGCCTGGGGCCTTGGGGACTGGGGTCTTTTGGCCCCTGTCCCAGTCCCAGAGAGCAGCGGGGGTCATTGCAATGGCTCTATTGTTTTGGGGAGCTGACAGGAGGCCCTTGGCTGTGGGGGAGGAGGGGCGCTTCCAGAGGCAGCTGTGGGTCGGAGCTCTTTATTCCGTCTCTGCAGCTGCCCTGTGGGGCTGGTTTGAGCTTAGAGTAGGGGCAAATTTCCCACCTCCCCCCAGCCCAGCTTGTTCTCTCCTCAGAAACTGGCAAGAGCCAGCGAGGCCCTGCTTCTGCCCCTTCTCCTTGTCCTGCCTCTTCAGCAGCAGCTCCTGCCTGTTCTCTCCAAGCCTCTGGAGGACACAGCCCCACCCCAGCTGACCTGAGGGTCACTAGGTCAACACGTGGCCACGCGGGGACCCTGTCCCAACCCTCTGATGCCCTGCCTAGCCCGTACGGAAACCAAGGCCGAGTAGGGGCTTCTGGAATGTTGTGTTAAAGTACATTAAAAGGCAGGGAGAAAGCTCAGCACCCATTTTGCCTACTTCATTGTTTTAAAAATCATTCTAATTTTTAATTATCCAAGAAATATTTACTATAATGCCAAAGAAGTCATTCATACACCCAACCACCCAGAGATAAGCAGATGAACCTTGTGAAGGTTATGCATATATGTAAATGTTTTCCTTTTATGTTTATTAGTACATGTTTGCAGTACATGATTACATTTACCATGGTGAGTTGGTACATGCTCATTACACATCTCCGTTCTTTTTTCATCTCCACCCCTGTCATCCCTCCCTGCTCCTCCCAACTTTGGTTGCCTTCTCATTTGCAAAAGATCCAATTCCTTTTTTTCCTTCAATTTTTTCATCTCCGTTTTCTCCACTGCCTACCTGTTCTCTGCATCTCTTGTTCCATACAAACACACACACACACACACACACACACACACGTGTATGTGCGCACGCACCAGGGATTGAACTCATGACCTTGTGCTTGCTAGGCAAGCACTTTACTGTTAAGCTCAGTCCCCTGCCTTCCCCATATATATTTTGGGGGTGTCTTAGTTACTTTTCTCTCATTGCTGGCACAAAATACTTGACACCCAAAATTAAGGAAGGAGAGGTTTATTTAGCTCAGTTTGTGGAGTTTTCAGTCCATAATCAGCTGGCTCCAAAGCAGGATGGCATGGCACAGGGCAACACTTCAAGGCAGCACACAAGACAACAAAAATGGCAAGAGTGAAAAGAGGAGGAGAGCAAGTCAATTCTCCCTTACATTGTTAGCAGGCTCTCACGGCCCCTGCTCCTAGGGCAGGTGCAGCACTCACACCATCTCCATGCCTTCCTCTTGCAGAGGCTCAGGATATTTACAAAGAGAGGACTCTGGCCCCTTGCTGAGTCACTTAAACTTCTGAACTTCTCAAGTTGACACAGTGTATCAACCATTATAATCCATCCCTTGTCAACTTGGCAACCAGACACATTTCTTTAAACTGATCTCCAGATACAAAGATGTGCTTAATTCTTATCATTTCACAATGTGAACAGTATAACATAGGTTTAACAATCCTTAAGAACCAGTATTAAGTCTGTCAATACTATATTACATTAGAACCATAACATCTTGTCCCTGGTCCCCCAAAGACTTGTGTACATTCTTTTATGCAAAGAGCTTTTTATCTTTCTGCAAGAGTTGCCAAAGTCCTAACAGTTTTAGCATTTGCTGAAAAGTCCAGGTCCCAAGGCTCCTCTGAGATTTAAGGCAAACTCTTAGCTGCAAGCCCTGTACAAATGAAAACAAGGTTAAACACTTCCAACATAAAATGGCCCAAGATAGCCATTTTCATTCCAAAAGTTACAAACAGAGGGATACAAAAGATTGGGACCAAAGCAAGCCCAAAATCCAGGAGAGCAAACATTAAGTCCTGGAGTTAGTTGTCCATGTCCAGCATCTGAAGCAAACTGTGGCTTGAGTGATTCCACCTCTATGGCACTTCTGGTTGTTGTAGCTTCTATGACTTTTTTCTTGGACTGGTTTTGCTCTCTCCTTAAAAATTTCCTCAGAAGATCCATGTTTCTAGCTTTTCCAAACTTGAGTTCTCCACACTCACACTCACAGCTTCATACATTGGCCTCTCAGGGGCACACTGCATGGTTCCCAGACCTTCAGCTGAAATCTGAGTGGAAGCCTTTTTAACTGCAGAACTCTTGCATTCTGTATGTGCCTACAACCAGTGCCATGTGGATGATACCAAGATCTGCCACCATCTGGAGTAGTAACCAGGCTTCTCTCTCTCTCTTGGCTGTAGGGGTTGAGTGCCTGGATTACTGGGCACTCTGAGTCCAATGCTGAGGAACAAATTTTCTATGTTGCTGTCATTCTGGAATATGGTGCTGTGTGGCTTTCTTCTCAAAGCAAAGTCTTTCACTTTTGCAGTTTTGAGGCTGCAAAGGGTAGAGACTTACTGCTTCTTGTGATGCCCTAGGACCATCTTTTATATTCTTCTGTTCCTTCTTAGCAATGGAGAGCTTCTCAGCTCTATCTTTTTAGTCCACAGATTTACTGGAACTTCCTTTCTGGCCAAACTCACAACACTTTGAATTATCCTGCTGGTCTCTTTGCTCTTGATTCTCAACATAGATCTGGCTAAAAGACCCCAACAATAGCCATGCCACTGCCTCAACATTCAACTACCTTAAAATTTCTTCTGCCAATTTAATTAGTCCACCACCCTCAATGTCAGTCTCAAGCAAAGTCTCTGGACACAAGCAAAATGCAGACAAACCATAACACACATTGTCTGGAGTCTAGTAGCCAATGCAATCTTTCTTCCCAGAAGAAACCATCCAAGCTTGGTCTTTACCAGCAGGATTTCTATCAGCCTTCTGGTCTTTTGAGCTCTGACCAGAATCTCCATGAAGAACAGCCTGAGACATTCCAGTGCTATTCTTTCAGGCAACATCTCCAAATCTTTCCAAACTCTTCCCACAAATCATTCCCAAAGGCTCTTGAACCACATGGTCAGATATAATCACAGCAAGACCTCACTTCTCTGGTACCAAATTCTGTCTTAGCTACTTTTTTTTCATTGCTGGGACAAAATACCTGACACCCAAAATTAAAGAAGGAAAAGTTTACTTAGCTCACAGTTTGTGGAAGTTTCAGTCCATAATCAGCTGGCTTTAAAGCAGGATGGCATGGCACAGGGCAACACTTCAAGGCACCACACAAGACAACAAAAGCAGCAAGAGCAGAAATGGGGGGAAAGGAGGAGAGCAAGCCTCTTGGCCCTTATATTGTAAGCAGGCTACCACCACCCCTGTCCCCAGGGCAGGTGCAGTGCTCACACCATCCTATTGCCCTCCTCTTGCACAGGCTCAGGGTATTTGTAAAGTGAGGACCTGGCCTCCTGCTGCATCATTCAGTTAAGCTTCTAAGCTTCTCAAGTTGACACAGTGTGTCAACCATTACGGGAGTTGTTATATAAGATATTTAAACTTGTGTGTCTGATTTCACTTAATGTTATGTTCTCAAGGGACATCTTTTTACCTATGAATGCCTCAAGTTTATCTTTCCTTATGGAGAGTACAGAATGGGTTCATACTCCACATGTGCTACTTTTCAATGTGCTTTTAAACTTAAGTGACTTTTTGTTTAGTATCAGTATACTTGGATCATAATGGTTTTTATAAAATTCTATTGGGTAGATACTCCATACTGAATTAAGCAAATGCCTCGCTCTTCAACATGAGTGATGCCCTTTTGTCCCAGCTTCTTGGTTGGCAGTTCTGAGGGCTGATGTAGGAAGACATCAGACAGAAGCAGTGACTGAGAGAGAAGCTGGGTGAGCAGGAAGAGAGCCAGGGAGCTGGGGAGGAAGGAGGCTGCTTAGGCAGACAGGGAAACTCAGGCATGGAGAGAAGGTAATGGAAAGAGATGGAGATGCATGGAAAAAATGGAGTCCAGAGCCAGAAAATGTCATGAGGCAGACTAAAATAAGGATCATCCTGGGAGAGAGGGAACTGAGGGAGAGATGGAGGAGTGGAGGGAGGAAGAGCAAGTGAGCTTCACAGGAGCAGGCAAGGGGGAAGACAGGAGAAGGAAGTGGGTAGGGGGTCCATTTGGGAGAAAGCAGGACTTGGGGTGCGTGAGAAGGAGTGGGGCAGGCAGACGTGTGTCTGGGCTGGTGGAAGCCTGCCCAGCCCTCTGCAGTCACAGCCTGTCCAAGGAGCTGCCTGCTTCCTTCCCTTCCCCTCCTGGGCCCTGGCCCGTGATCCTCGCCGGGGTGATGACTTTTCAAACAGGCTGGAGCCTAGACAAGGCTTGCTAACAAGTGGCTGTCTCTACCCTGCCTGGCAGCTTCTCCTACATATTTCTCTTTGGCCCAGGGAGTGATTTTATCAGGGTGTTTCTTGGATTGATTTAAAAGTGAGCTTGGCCTTTGCAGCCCACTGCATGCCAATTCTGGGCCCACATGGGGTGGGGTTCTTCGATCCCCATAGAGTTGAGATTAGCTGTGAACTTTGGAGTCCTCCCTTGGGAAGCATATTACGGGTAGCCCATTGGCCCTTTGGGCTCTGGAAGAATAAAGCATGCATAAACGCTGTCATTTGGTGGCGACTTCCTGTAGGAACTCCACTTTTATCCCAGTAATGTTTTCCAGATGAGGAGACTTAAGGATCAGAGGGATGAAGTTTCTTAATCAAAGCCACACAGCTCATCAGCATATTTAATTGCAAAGACTCAAGTCTTCCAGTTCCTTACTAAAAGCCCTGGTGGCAGCCGTGAGAATGAGCCTGTCTCCTGCTACCTGCAGTGTAACAGACGAGGAAGTACTTTGGCTCTGACAGCCATCACCTTCTCAGACTGCTGCTAGCAGCAGCTGTCCTCCATGGTATCCAGGCTGTGGTACTGTGGCAGAGCCATTCCTGGGAAACATGGAGATTTCCTGATTGGTAGGTTTGGCCCAAGGATTGCCTGGTAGCTCTGGTGTAGTTTTCAAGGCCTGCACTGCAATCCATGGGACACCTTCTCTCCCTCTCTCTGTCACGCAGGGCCACCTCCGGCCTTGCCCTATCTCATACCACCCAGGTGTCTCTTCAGGAGATCTGAGCATGTCCAGATCCATCTTGGCATCTGTTTCTTGGAGAAACTGTGCTACCGCCCCTCCAACTCTCTGCAATTTCCTGGTGCTTGCGAGCCTATCCTTTGGCCCTCATTCACCCACAGGGCAGGACAGTGGGCATCATTTTAGGGATGACTCTAGGGAGACTGCAAAATTTGCCAGATTAATAATATCATGTGGTCTGCGGGCCCTGTGTTTCTTTGCGGGAATGGTATTTCCGGGTGACCTGTGTATACACGTGAAGTGAGGGGCTCCCATGCCTGTCTGTCCCCAAAGCCATATTGACTTGTAATGACTTGATGGCCTGTTTAGCTCCAAACCCTTGGTGGAGACTGCTACTTATTCACCAGCAGTGACATTCCCCCTTCCCTGGGACACATAGTCATTCTACATGGCCCAGACTTCTGTAGGTGCACCCCCTTCCCTCAAGCTTTTTCCCCTCCCACAAATGGGAACTATGTGTGCCAGCAGTCCACTGATGGTCAAGCCAATAACTTTGGAGATGGATTGACAGAGAGACAAGATGGAAGAACCCTTATGGGACCTTTTGAATCCAAACAGCCTACCACTCTGGAATGATCACCGTGACTATTATACATGGCAGCATACTCTTCTATGTCACTTGAGCCGGTGATTCATTATTGAATGCCTTTTTTTATGGCACCTTTCCCTAACCATAAATATATAGAAATTAGTACTGGCAGCAGGATGCCAGCCCAACAAAAACTCTAAAGTAAAAATACCTTAAAATACTCTATAGTTTTGTTGCATGCAGGGAAGGTTCACATAACGTGGGCCGCAGAGTGGGTGACCCTTGCTATCTGTTATCAAAGCATTTGGTGGAACTATTTTGAAGACAATTTGGAAGCCATCATACATTAACCAAGTCCACAGCTCTAGAAGAAATGGTGGGAAAGAGACTATCAGTACTCACTGCCTGCTTGGTGTCTATTCTAAGATAGACAAGCAGAGAAGGTATCTAGGACATGGGCCTTCCAGGGTGAAAGCTGCCCCCTCCTTTGGAGCCCAGGCAGCAGGAGGTCAGGCTGAGGTTGTTTAGCACCTTTCTCAAAGACCACCCAAGAAGGAAGGAGGCTCTGGGAAAAGTCCAAGTAAGACTTTTATCTGCCCACTCAATCATGTTGTTTCAGATTCATCCCAAAGTAGCCAATATGAGAACAAGAGAGCTGGACTA
The DNA here is from genome assembly GCA_004027455.1 of Hydrochoerus hydrochaeris. Taxonomy (NCBI): domain Eukaryota; kingdom Metazoa; phylum Chordata; class Mammalia; order Rodentia; family Hydrochaeridae; genus Hydrochoerus; species Hydrochoerus hydrochaeris. Next base: position 213,752 of record PVLA01002482.1, read on the forward strand.
GAGGGAAAATTAAGTAATTGATGAGCCTTCAGCACTGACTGAGCAAACATCTTTGGGGGTGGCTATTGGCACCAAGCACTGTCTGGAAACACTTTGTCCAGAAGTCTTTTAAGTATAAGGAAATGAGGAATAGGAAATAGTGATTATGATCATTTGACTCCCAAACATCTCCCCAAGGAGACCAGAACTTTCAGTGCCCTCTTAGCTGTAGATGTAGCCATTGGTTAATGGAAAAAGGAGAGTTTCCCAGAATGCGGTTGCCCAGATCAGCCAACCGAGGATTGTCCCTCGTCTCCCAGGATTTCTCTGTTGCTGTGTACCAGTGTCTTCTGGATTTTCCATTCTTTCCCTTTTCCGTGTGTGTGTGTGTGTGTGTGTGTGTGTGTGTGTGTGTGTTCCCTATCCCTGCACTGCTACAATTGGGGGTTTATGGGTGGTGGTGGTGGTGGTGGTGATGGTAACAGATGGCTTGTCTTGTAGTTGATGTGTCATTAGGCCATGATGAAAACCACCCGTAGCTCTGGAGGGGCCTTCTTCTCCCTGGCATATCCCTTCACTTTTGTCTGGAAGTGTTGCTTGATGGAGTTTGGGATTTATTCCCTTAAAAGAGAGTGAATGTGTCCTGCTGTGGGAGGAAGGACCCGTGGATACCTGGAAACTAGTGGGCCAAGCACAGTGGACACTGCTGAAGGTGAACTGACGCCTACTGTGTACATCCTCTTCGGCACAAAACCAGGCTCAGTCCCTCAGCCTCCTTCATGGTAAGCAGGGTCACAAGCTTCTCCACACTGGAAAGGGCAAGAGTGTGCGTTCTGTGCTATATCTGTGCCTCAAGGCCACGAGTGTGTCACTCTTGTGCTCTTTTTCTCTCCCCTCCACCTAACAGAGGATGGGCATATCTATGACCTGCCTTTGGCCTAGCATGAGGGCAAGGCCTTGAAGGCCTCATGACATTGAACTGCCAGTGGATGTGGAGTCAGACTCAAGATGGATCGTTAGCTGAGAGAGAAAGAAACTTCCACCTTTCTCCTAAGCCATTTCTTTCCTACTAGGTCTCTTGAGTGCCTGGCATTAGCCTGACTAATGCAAAATCCTTCCCTCAATCTGTGTCTGACCTATCTTCACCAGGCTGAGCCAGAGCAGGTTTTCCCAGGACAGAAAAGTGGTCCATTCTTCAGACTAGGGTGGGGACATCAAATGTGCTCCAGTCCTGGGGGTGAGGGGGGATGAAAGTGGCCCTGGTAGAATCCCAGACTGGGACCAGGCTGTACCAGACCCTTGCTCTCCTCTGCTCCTCTCTTGCTGTGCATCCTGGAGCAAATTGCTTCCCCTTCTGTCCCTGGGGAACTCCAAGCTTTAAATCCTGAAGCTGACTTAAAGCCTGAGACCTCTCATGCTGGGGCCATCAGGCAGCAGCATATACGGAAACCAGGCATTTGGCTGCCTCTTGGACAGATGGGGAGATGGAGGCATGAGGTTTTTCTGAGGTAGCAGCATGTCCACTTCTTTCCAATTGATGTAGATATCTGTGCATTTCCTGCCAAGTACTCCTATAACTATAGTTGATTTTCATTAGTGTTTATTTTGATTTTCAATGTTTTGTTGATCCACTGTATTTTCAGTTTGTATTTCCTCTTTAACCTAAGAGTTGTTTAAATGCTAGTTGTGAATATCTCTAGTTGGAGGAATATCCTACTTTTTTCATGTAATTATTCTTTTTCTTTAATTTCATTGAGGCCAGATAGTATTTTCTATAATATCTATCTTTTTGGAGATGATTTTTTGTGACCTAGTGAGAGTTTCACAGTCACATGAATGGATGATGTATTTACTATTTTCATGTCAGGTTTTCCTACCAAATTACATTATTAATGTCCTCTGTATCTGTGATCCTGACTATATTGGCTAGGTTTCATATTGCTGGGATGAAATACACAATACACACAATTTAAAGAAGGAGAAATTTAAATGTGGCTCATGGTTTCAGGGTTTCAGTCCATGGTCAGCTGAATTCAAGGTAGAAACGTCATGGTGGAATGGTATGTTAGAAGAAAGCTGCTCAATTCATGGCCTTTGGGAAACATAGATCAGGACACAGTCAGAGAGTAAGGGGCCAGGGGTTGGATATAGTCCCCAGAGTAACATCTCCATGACCCACCCAAACACTCCCAGATCTCATAGGTGTCTCTGAAGCCAGTCAAGTTGCCAGTCAAGATCAACTGTCACAAATCAATAGGTATTCACCATAAGCTGTTTTCCTATTCTTTCTGGAGACAAGATTATACTGTATTTACCAACCCTCCTTATAGATTGGTGGCCCACAAAACTAAGTTCTATCCAATGGGATATGAGTAGAAATATGTGTACTGCTTCTAGATGTAGGCCTTTTATAGAGGCTCTAAAAATACCTCTTCCACATTTTATACCTTCTTTACGTTACCAGAAACTCAGATATGATGGTGGTTCGGCTTCTGTGATACTAATGAGAATGCTGTCCTGGAGTTGGTAGACTGAACGTTAAGCAGACACCGGCCATCCTGGAACACTTACGTCTTTCTACTCCATGAGAATGAAACTTTTGTTCTTTAGGTCATTGCTTTGCTGCCTCCTAACCTCTTGCTCTCTCACCATCAAAAATGCTTATCATAACAAATATAAAACTTGGCATAGAGGCTGTAGTCTGAAACCCAACAGTCAAGCAGTAGGAACACAGATGTAGGCTGGAAATCTGGACACTTGGCTACATTACAGATGAAATCTCTCCTGCAGAGCCCTCAGAGACAGATCTGGGCCTCCCAGGCTGCAATTCAAAGAGGAGTTGGGAAGAGCTGGGAGGTTTGTGAGTACTGGCTGCGCCTTGTTACTTTCAACAAGGTGTGCAGAGAAGAGAGACGACTTCTGTGAGTATTTTCCAAACTTGAAGCAGAGATGAAAGGGAACAGTGAGTGTCTAGAAAAGCAGAGGCTTCTGGAGATTGAAAAAGCCAACTGCTTCTGTGGCCCAGTGAGCAGAAAATCAGACAGTTGTTGGTAAGAGCCTCTCTCGAGCATAATCCAGTGAGCAGAACACACAAGGGATCCAGCGTCGAGGCAAACATCGGTCTGGGAGTGTTGCATCTCACTTCAGCCGATTATTCCAATGGTGTCAAAATAGCTGTCATTAATGTGAGACATAAAGGTGTAGCTAGCACCAGGCAGCAAAGAAAAGAAGCAGGCCTGAGGGCTGTGTGGGAAAATAGCATACCATGTGACTCCGGCTCATGCGGCGCCTGCAAGCGGATCGGCTTCAATCCTAATACATCTTCCAAGAAGTTATTTTTTTTTTCCTTAAGAAACTATAAATGCTCATGATTGCCCCCAAGTAGGCTTCAAGGAAAATATATTTCCTGACACCCACTTCCGATGAGTGTAATAAACAGGCAAGGGAGAATCTTCCCAAAAGCAAAATCAGAGCAGCCAGGGCGTGTTCCATTTTGAAGACAGGGTTCCCACAGTTCCTGCCCAAGGAAGGAACACTGCACATCAACCCATGCTGTCTCTTCTGAATGTGGGTGCTTATTGTCACTTTCTCTGTTCCCCACTGTCTGTTGGGCAGGTGGGTAGCTCAAAGAAATTGTCCACATAGGTTATCAGCCCAGAAGGAGCCAGGTCTGAACCCTCGGAGATGTCATGGGTGCAGTGACCGGACGGACTCTGATTCGTTCCCCATGGACAGGATTGAGTGTGTCCTATGCATGGGGGAATGACACATGCAGGTAGGCAGTGGCCAGAGGGATTGGCCGTGGCATACATTGTTAGTGATCCCCTACAGTCAGGCCCATTCTTTTCCTTAGTCATAAAGCTAGAATGTTCCCAGTCGGTCCTACCCTTGCACTTGGGTTTAACCAGTGACGAATCTTCTCCAAGAGAATGTGAGTGCAAGTCATATTTGCCAGTCTGGATCCAGGGTCAAGATCATGGATGTGCCAGCTGCGCAATATCACTATCTTCTGCTGACCTGGACATAGTGGTCACTGGGCTTCTATCAAGCAGAAGACAAGGCCACCTCAGGTCGTAATGGGATTACAACTTGGAAAGAATTTGGGTCCCTGATCTACTGAGTGGAGCAGAGTTGTCTGTCCCTCAGGGCTGTTACAAGAAAAAAGATGTTGTTTCGCTTTGCTGGAGGTCTTTTATGTGCGGCAGAGCGGCAGTACCTTAAATGCGCATTATTTTTGCTTTGCTGTTCCTGTGATCCACTAGGAGAAGGTAAATTCAAGTCTCCTGCTACTTGTATGCTCTTGATCTCCTTGCATTGTGGTAATTAATGCCCTGTGGATGGAGTAACCAGGCTGTCTGTTGAGTAGATATTCGTAATAATTATAGCTGCATTTAAGTCAAGTGGCACTCTAATACATGACATAATTGCTTGTCCTTTTCGCTTAATGACTTTAAACCTGAAATGCATTTTGTTTGCTAATCAAATCATGACATCATAATTATTTGTATTAGTTACATCTCTTGCATACAATGTAGGGCTGGGTTTTGTTTCCCTGTTTAATCTGAAAATATGTTTTAAAAAGCAAGTTAATTATATACCCATAACAAGGAAAGCAATTGAGTTAGTGAAGGCCATCCTCCCCCAAATAAAAAAGACAAGGGCTACATTTGTTTGCTGGTAACTTCTGAAAAGATCCAAGATATAGAATAACAGGGGACAATCCTAACTTATTTTATGAAACCAACAATATGCTGAGACCAAAATTGGAAATAACAAAGAAAACTACTGACCAATATCCCTTTTGAATCTAGATACTACAAATATTGTCAACAAAATACTAGCAAATCCAACCCAATGGCATACTAAGAGGATTATATACTAATGACTGATTGGATTGTCCCAAGAATGCAATATAAGTATCAACCCAAGAATGGTTCAATATAAAATAGAACAATCAATGTATTACATTTCATTAATAAGACAAAGAAGAAAATCACGTGATCATTTTGGTTGGTGCAGCAAAATCATTTGACACAATTCAGCATTTTTTCGTGATTAAAAACATTCAGAAAACTAGGAATGGAAGAAAACTTCCTAAAACGATATAGGATATTTCTGAAAAACCCACAGTTAATATTGAACTCGATGATGAATGACCGAAAAACTTCCCTCTAAGATCAGAAAGAAGACAAAGTTTTTTTCTGAGGTGAAACAATTGTAATGTCCATTATTATGTTATTAAAAAAAACCCTGGAAATAAAATCCTTGAGCACAACAGCAATAATTTAAATTTGCAATTTTCCCCCCACGATGTTAGGCTGAGAACCACCACAAAGGAGATGCACCTGGTATCAGGGCAGGATTCATTCCCCCGCCAAAGCCTGCCGTAAAATTAAGGCCTTCAGGGTCTCCAACTACTCTGTTGGCTCTGGATAAAGCTTCTGAGGTCTTAAGGAAAAGTAATGGACTCTTGATGATCCAGGGCCATGCTCAGCTCTACCAGCTCACCTGCAAAGGCGTTGTCTGCTCCTTGGTCAGTGAGGAGGCCCATCAGGCAGTCACACAGGCCCAGTCCAGGGAACCTGTGTTAAGTGTGTAATTAGCATCTTTGCATCGGACTCACCTGTGGCCTGGAAGTGACCTTCCTTGAGAGAGAAAGTGTTCTTCTCAGACTCTTCTCTCGTCTCGTCCTTTCAACAGTGGCAGCCCGGTACCAGGGTCTTCTTGCCATCGCTCTTAGTACTGTTTCCACTAACTGAGGAGCTGACCTCAGTTCAGTCTCCTGTTCTTCACCCTGCTCCTCAATAGCTAATGTTGGTGGGATGCCGTCGTTCATAGGGTAAATTGCGAAGGCAGTGGCAGTGCAGGCACACAAGTGCGAACGCAAAAACAACCTGGGCCAAGGGAAGATGCTTGTTTTTGCCACGGCTATGCAATGTTATACTGGGAGCTCTAGCCAGAACCACTGAGCCAGAAAAAAATGAAGGTATCCAGATTAGAGAGGAAGAAGTAACTCTACTGCTGTTCATAGAAGACAAGCTTCTTTCTATATAGAAAATCCTAAAGAAACGACACAATTATTAGAGCTAGTAAACGAATTCAGAAAATTTGGAAGGTACACTTTTTTTTTTTTTAAGGCAGGATCTCACTATGTTCGAGGCTGGTCTTGAGCTCATTGTGAAGCCCAGGCTGGCCTCAAACTGATACCAATCCACCTGCCTCAGCCTCCAGAGTAGTGGGATTACAGGAATGTCCCACCATGCCTTGCTGCAAGGTACGCTTTCAACACATTAAAATCGTTTTGATACTCTATCAGTGAACAACCTGAAAAAAAAATTAAGAAAATGATTGCATTTATGCTACCATAAAAAAAATTAAAATACTTCAGAATAAAATTAACCAAGAAGGCATAACTATAAAATACCACTGAAAGAATTTAAAGAAGACCTAAGTAAATAGAAAGCTATCCTATATTCCTGGATTGGAAGACTTAATAGTGTTAAAATTGAATATTTGTCAAATTGGTCTACAGTCAATGCAATGCTGTAGAAATTCCAAGACTTCTTTTGATTTCTATGCAATTGTGAGGGACCTTGAATGGCAAAACCATCTTGAAAAGTAAAAGCAAAGTTGGAAGAGACCTGTTAATTTCAGAATTTACTACAAAGCAACAGAAATCAAACCATATCATACTAGGAAAAGTATATAGATCATGAAATGGAACTGAGCATTCAGAAATAAATAGAACTACGATAAAGTGTTTTTTGATGAGCATGCTGAGATCGTGGGTAAGCAGTTTTTTCAACAAGCGAAGCTGGAACAATTGGCTATTCCAGTTGGGCCCTTTTCTCAGGGTGTATACCAAAATTAACTCAAAATGGATACAAAATCTAAATAGAAGAGTTAAGAGGGTAAACCGCTAATACATTGGCTTGAGAATAATTTATCAGGCACAACACTAAATCACAGCAACTAAAGAAAAAAACTAGGTATGTTTGGACCTCATCAACATTAAAAGAACTCATGCCTCAAAAAAGCTCCACCAAAGATATAATAGATGTAGTAAAAGAGAAAGAAACTGCTCAAAGGGAAATTATATTGTTTGATCAATCTTGCTTGCCTGTATCTGGTAGCCTGAGTGATTACCTTGAGTATAACAATATGCAATATAACAGCCATTGTTAGATTCCTATCATCTTGTTTTGAAATCATTTATTGCCATTGTTTTTTTTTTGTTGTTGTCATTTTGCTTTTGTTATTTTTTTAATTCTTTGCTTCTTGATTTTCTGAGTTTTTCCTCTTTAAAATATGAAATAATACAAAAAAATGAAAAATACAAAATAATAATAATAATAATAATAATAAAATCCACCAAGATCCAGGCATGGTGGTGCAAGCCTGCAGGCCCAGCACTCTCAGGAGGATGAGACAGGAGGATTGCTGTCATTTTAAGGTCAGCCTGGGCCACATGAATGAGTTCAAGGCCAACCTGCACTAGATAGCAAGACTCTGTCTAAAAAATCCAAACTAAAACACAGCAACTCTACCCAGAAAATGAGTAGACAACCAAAAGGGTGGTAGGAAATATTTATGAATCATATATCTACCAAAAGATTGTATCCAAAATTTTTAAGAAACGCTTACCACTTAAAAAGATAAACTGTCACTATTGGTGTCAAAAATGTCCCCCAAAAGGCTCATTGTGTTTGAAGGGTTTGAGGAGCTAAATCGGTGGCAAACCCATACTCTGCATACAGCAGTGGGCTGCTTGTATCCTTGAAAGCGCTAGAAGTTTTGCCAGCGCTGAACTAAATGGATCGTAATGGCTCCAGTTTCACACTGTGGATTACTCTGTTGATGAGTCCATGGCTTAATGGGCTTTTTGGGAGGTGGAATCTAAATAATAAAACAGGTCACAAGAGATGCACTTCCGAAGGCTGTATCTTTTAGGACTTTTTCTCTCCCTCTCTGCTTTCCTGTTGCCATGAAGTGAGCAGCCTTGCTCTGCCATGCCCTTCTGCCACGATATTTCACCCTCTCTACATACAGGCCCACAGCCATGAAACCAGACAACCATGGACTGAAACCCCCGAAACCATGAGCCAAAACAAACCTTTCCTCTTTAAACTGTGTATGTCAGATATTTTCTCCCAGAAACAAAAAAGTGACCAACCCAACCTAATTGAAAAATGGGCAAAGGATTTAAATAGATATTTATCCAAAGAAATGTTCTTACTTTAGCACATGTACTAAACCTGGAACAAAGAAGATGCGCTAATGGATAAAATATCTTGTGAGTACTGTGCTGTTTGGCACTGAATATTGTTTTATCCTTTTATGAACAACTCAATTCTGATGGTGGTGGTAGTGGTGGGATTTTGGCTGCTCAAAGAATTAATTTTTTATCTTTAAGTCTGATCATTTTATGAGGAGAGTCTTGAAATTGACTGTTCTGGTCAACTTTCCCTGACACACGTAGTAAATTTTAGGTAGATTTGCATCTTTGACTTAAAGAAAATTACTTTCAATTTTATTTTTAAGTATCCCTTATATTTTATTGTTTTGCTTTTCTTCCTTATAGATTCCAATTATGTATGTGTTGGCTCTCTTTTGTCCTTTTTTTCATATTGATAATTTTCTCTCTAGTTAAAAAACTCACTTTGAGCTTCCTCCTTTGATCTGCATTTCTATTTCTGTCCTCCATTTCCATTACTGTGCCCATCCCAGTTTCTTCCAATTGCACCTTCCTCTCTGGCACGATTTTGTTTCTCGATCACATGTTTCAGTCCTCAGTCATCTGCCCTCAGCGTCTTCCCATGGCTTCCTTCAGTGGGTATATTTTTGCCTTGTCATCCTCTTTCACAGAGACAATTGTTTTTATTACAATTTATGACTTCAGGAAACATTGTTTGCTCAGATTCTTCATCTATTCCATGGTAACGATTTTTTTTTTTTTCTGGCCAATGTTCTCTGTCTGGCAGGCTTGACTGACCTTTCCCACCCTTTTCTTTAGTATGTTCATGTTTATTTTGTGCTGATTCACTTCAAAATTCCATGCCTTGGAATGAGTTGGATTTTTATCTCCAGCAATTTGTAGAAGGCTCTTTTGGGGAGCGAAATTTTGTAGGAATCACCTGAGGTTTCCTGGCACGGGGCCGCCCTGCTATTCTCCGTGCACATTTCTGGTCTATCCTACCTCTTATTACCCATAACGAGGTTGCTCGACTTCTTCTGCAGGCTTCAGATCTGTACATGTGTTGGATCCAAGGCATCTGAGTGTGTGACTCCAGAGCAGAGATTCTCAACCTCTCGGTGAATATTTAGCTTGCCTGGAGACACTGTTGGTTGCCACAATCTGAGGTGGAGGCTGACGCTACTGGCATCTAGAGGGAGGAATCCAGTGCCTCACTAAACCTCCTACTATGCTTAGCACAATGGCATAATAAGGATTACGATGCCCTACATGTCAACTGTGCCAAAGCTAAGAAGCTGCTTTACAGGGATCCCTTGGCTACAGGTGCAATCTTTTTGCTGGGGTTTTTGGAAATTGGCCCCCCTTCTTGGGCTGATTTGTGAATCAGCAAATCCTCCCTAACCTTGCTTCCTGCTCCACGTAATTTCCGTGGGTACAGTAATTTCATCTTTGTGGATTTCCCATGAAATCTTTGCTTTGGCCTGTCCTTACGTGTTCCCAAGCCTGAGACTTCTATAACGGAATCTGTATTATTTTCCTGTTGATCTTTTGCACAATTGAGCTTCCAGGAAAAGAAGAGGGAATATGCTGCCCTCCCCCACCCCCACTCCCTGCTTCCACATTCTCACCCAAATCTCTGGAGGGACATTTTCAAACTTCAGCTTGGGATGTTTCAGTTTAACTAAGGAGTAAGAGTTCGGGCTTCAGAAGCATAGCCCATCTGGAATTATGAATTCTCAAGGAAAATGCTTTTACTCACAACTCAGCACTGAGGTTTCTCAGTTGGTTTTCACTGTGGATGGTGAGGGGGTGGTGGGCTGAGCACCCAGCGCCCAGCTA
>PVLA01002482.1:223863-267490 GCA_004027455.1 Hydrochoerus hydrochaeris
CCCCCGCCGTTCCTGTTTTGACTTAGTTTGGGCTTCTCTGTGTTTCACACTTCTTAGCCTAATCATTAATTTTTTTTTTGAAAATTCTTATTTTAACCAGCAATTTTTGTTATTTCCAGAGTGAGGATCAGTGAGTTTCTGACTTCCGCTATCCTTCCCTTCCTAAATCTTTGTTTCCTTTTCTCTAAAATGGAAATAGCCAGCTGTGGTGGCACCGACCTGTGATCCCAGCACTCAGGGAAGCTGAGGCAGGAAGATCGAAAATTTAGGCCCAGATTAGGTAATAGCAAGACTGTCTCAAAATAAAAAGGGGTTGAGGATTGTTGCTCAGTGTGAATGAAGGCTTCAATCCCCAGTACCAGAACAGGGGAAAAGGAGAAATAACAGGAGTTATCTCAGAAATGTGTGGAATGGGATAACATGTGTAAATCACAGAAACAGTGCTTGGCAGATAGGTTAGTAGGATAGAAACTCAGCGGTCAAAGGCTAGTTCCTCCCCACCCTCCTTCCCTGTGTCTTCCCTCTCCTCTCCGTCCGGAAGGCGGCAGAGCCCAGGGCAGAGCTGGTGCAACTCCACCCCTACCCTCCTGGGCTTCCCAGTTCCCTGGCGCGGGTCCCCAGCCACCTCTGCTCGGCCTCACAGAGCTTTCACTGTTTCCTTTTGCTGTTTCCTCCCTGGCTGGAAAAGGGCCAGAAATAATGTTTCTCACCGCCAGCGCCGCCCCCAGCAGCTGGAAGCCTCCCTGCCCCCTGGGACTTCTGCTGAGTCTCCATTCTCAGTCCCTCCCCACCCCCCGCCCCCGGTACCCTCACCCCTCTGCACCTCAGGCATGAGGGAGGGTTGGGGGTTGATAGTTTTCGGAGCTTTTAAATTTTAAATCATTTCAGATTCAGGGGGATAAAAAGGTGCAAAGACACTACACAGAATTTCCATATATCCTTAAGTCAGGGTCCCCAGATGTTCACATTTTACCTTATTTGTTTTGTCACTTGTATCTATCCATCCATCCTTCCATGCAGGTACACACATACATTATTATTATTATTATTGCTATATTGCTATTGTTTTTTGGGCCACTTGAGAGATAGTTTCAATAGGAAGCTCCTTTGCACTTCAGTATACCTTCATGTATGAGGTGTGAATATTTACATTTAAAAAACAATTATTACAGTGAAAGACATATTGCTATCAATTCCCTTCAGAATACCCCCTCTCACTGAACATATTTATCTCACAGTTCATGCCATTTTCTGAAAAAGCCGGGAAAGTCCCCTTCTGGGAGCGCAGTAAGCTGTACTGTCTTGGCTACTTCAATATCCTGAATCAATTAAAAACTCTACTCTTTATGGTCATTTTGACTTTGTGGAAGAGCCAGGCATCACAGGGTTTCAGTTCCAGTGAATATGATGGATGAGGGGAGAGCGGAATGTTGTTACGAACCTGCCTTTCTGCTGGACAGCACTCGGCAGCAGCGTTCACTGTCCTTTTGATCACACCTCATAAAGACACTCATGAAAGAGGACTTCCAGAGCTGCTTCAGAGAGCGTCCAGAACAATGGGATAAGTGTGTTCAAAGGGAGAGGGAGGGCTGTGAAGGAAGTTAATGGTTTTTAAGGTGATAAGTTTTAAAAATTTAAACATTTACCATGCTCTTGATCATACCTCATATATTCCTAAACACAAGGAAGTTCTCCTTCATCCATAACACAGTTATCAAATTCAGGAAATAAAATGAATTCAACACTCTAAGGTAACACTGGTAATTTTTTAGTTGTCCAAATCTTGTTCCATTATGGAAAGGAGAAGAAGGAGGAGAAGGAGGGGGGAGGAGGGGGAGGAGGAAGAGGAGGAGGAGGAGGGAGAGGAGGAAGAGGAGGAGCAGAAAACCTTTCTAACCAGCCCTCTAACCTGGAATAGTCCCTCAGCCTCCCTTGTCTTTTGTGGTCTTAGTGTCTTTGAGGAGGAGAATGTTCCAGGCATTTGTAGGATGACGTTCAGTTTGCCTGACATTTCTTCCTGTTCAGATTCAGGCAGGAATGCTGCAGAAGTGACACCGGTCCTCCTATTGTGTGGTAGTCAGATACACGTGACAGCAGTTTATGCCATCGCTGGTGAAGCCAGCCTGCGTCACTTACTACGATGCTGCCTGTCACATGCGCTAACGTCATGATTTCCTCTACTGCAACTAATCAGTATCTCTGGAGTCTCTAACTATCCTGCCCCTCATCAAACTTCCACCCTGTAGCTTTAATATCCATTGACATGAGTCAGTTATTGCCATGGTATTTGCCAATCTGTGCCAATTTACAAACTCTACATACTTTTGCATTTATTAATTGGCATTCTAATGGCATCTAACTGGCATCGTGAAGAATTTTTCTCTCCCCCCCATTTAGCTGCAGGTTAGTTTACTTATACAATACGGACTCATGTTTTCTTTTATTTAACACTTTATTATTGTCACTATGGTTATTTATCTTTTTAAAATTAATATCATTGGTACATTTTAGATATACATAATGACCACATTGATCACATGGGCATTTGAACCTATATATGATTACACCTTGGCTCTTAGACATATATAATGGGCATTTGAACCTATATATGATACACCTTGGCTCTTTTTCCCCTTGCCCTCTCCTCCTTTCAACCCATCTTCCCCTCCTTATCTACAAAAGGTTGGTTTCCATTTTTCCTTCTACTCCCTTTTTTTCTTTTTTATAGATATTTATCTTGAAGTTTAAGTTGTCCTGGACTTGGTCAGTGGGAGCCCAGGAGTATTTTAACTATTGTTCCCTTATTTAAATTAGTGCTCTATTGTTATTTCTTTACTCCTAACATACTACCTAATGTTTTCTAAATGAATAAATGAACTATAAAGTGGCAGTAATAATAGTAACTGTCCCAGCGTTTTTGTGAGAGGCAAATGTTCTATGACAGATCAAGTTCTTAGAAAACCAATAATATCCACAGCAAATGTTTACCCCTCACTTACTCGGCACCAGGTGCTGCGTTAAAGCTTTCACGCATGTTAATTCATCAACCAATCCCGTGAAGGAAGTGACATCATTTCCTTCTGTCCCAGAGAAGGAAACTGAGGTTGAGAGCGAGGAAGCATCTTGTCCAGGGCCACACGAGCTGTAATCCAGGGTTTGAAACCAGATCTGTTTGCTCTCTGGCCTGTGTTCTGACTACTGAACCACACTGCCCCTCACCCCACACACACATGCTGGAGAGCGAGGCTGAATAAAATACGAAGTGGGTGGGTGGACTGGGGATGGAGAGACACCAGCGGGGCCAACACGAGGACGGGTACACAGCTCAAGGTGCAGAGCCCCGAAAGAGTAGTCTTCCTCTGATGTTCTGAGCCATCCTCTCCCAGCCAGAGCCTCCCACCGTCCGGCCCGCCTGCCGCCGATCCTGCCCCCATGCCCTCCTCACCAGGTGCAGAGTTCCTCTGCCCACAGAGGGGAATGCTGGGCTCCCAGTGCCCCTGACAGTTCCCGACCAGGGTCTGAGCTTGATTCCACGTTTCTCTCTTGCTTGGTTCATGCACGGCTGTCTCTGAGGTCCACGGACACATAGCAGGTCTGCCTCAGTCGCCACTGTAGCCTCTGGATCTACCTGACTCGCTGTCAGAGCTCACTGACTGTGTGAGTGCTTTGCTTTCTCATCCACTACCCTTTGAGGCTCCCCAAGGTCTTGTGTAAGGATCACAGCTATAAAGCATGCAGATGTGGTGATAACCAGGGAAGGGAAGCCTTGTACTCCAGGTCCCACACTGGGCAAGGAGCAGAGCTGGAGCCCAGACCAGTGCTCAGTCCACCTGTGATCACCCGTGTCCCTCTCTGTCCTTAACTCAGCATTCGGATCCATGGACATTCCCCTGATTGTCTGGAGATCCATGCAGGGAGTTTGGATGATAAATAGTCCATAGGGAAATGGAGTTGTTTATATTCCTCATACCTCATTTTGAGATTTGTGTGGTTGTTCGTGGTGATTCACATTGATATCAGTGCCCTCAAACCAACAGCTGCACTTGCCTGTCCAGCCCTGTTGGTAACCAGAGGAGACATTTCTGGGAAGATGCCCTCACATGTCCCAGGGAAATTTGGACCCACCTTTAGCAGGAGGTGTCAGGGTTAAACCCAGTCGATTATGAGATGAACCCTAGGGAACGGGCGATCTGCTGTCATTAACTGATGTAGGAAAGGAGTTTTTCTGCCAGGTTTACCAACAGAGCCAAGTAGAAGATGAATATCGATTCAAAGCAAAAGGTCGCTTATAACCAGAGCCAGGCAGCGAAATCCAAGAGCAGTTTATCTGTTTCAGAGTCACGGAGACAACTAGTTAGATGCACCCTACGTGAGTGGAGGTAGACAAGCAGGACGCAGATTATGTTCAATCACAAATTCTTTGAGAAGCATTCATCTTTCATAAGCATGCATCCACCCAAAGCAATACTGATGTACACTGGACCTTGAGATCCAATGTGTTAGAGAAAAGAAGGCAAAATGTAACTTGGGGTTAGGCATATCCAGGGTCAAATATACAGGCAGTGACACAAGTTTTGTGCAATAATCCAATGCTATTTATCCCAAGCAGCTTAGTAATTGTTGGGTAGTTCATCCTGGGCACAAAATGATTCTGAGTAGTGGTTTTAATGTATGAGCGTTCGACATGTGGATTCTAGGTACATAAACACCCTGTATTTTTGGCTGACTTAGACTGAAAAAGGAGTCTCTGTGTATGTAATAATACTTTTCAAGTCATGATGCTTAATCAAATACCATCATCAAGTTCTCAATAGTCTAAAATATACTTGAGTAATTTGCCTCAACCCCTGCGGTGGGCTAGGGTAGGCAATTTGATTGCACTTGATGTGCAAAGGAGCTCCCTAACTGAAAAGAAAAAGAAAAAAGAAACATGCTGAGGACGCTATGTGTGGGGGAAGTAGCTTAAGGATATCCACTCCTCCATGTTTCTGTTGAATTAGTCAATGTCATAGAATTTTTAAATTCTTCATTAAGTACACCCTCCCATCTTGGATTTCATCTTAGTTTTTCTCTGGTGAATAGATAGGATCAGTAACTAGACAGAATTCAAAGGAGCCAAAGTACCAAGACTTCGCACTGATACTCATTAGAATGGGTCCTCCATGAGGGCAGAGATTTGTTTCTTTTGCTCACTGTGGTGTCCCTAGCCTGGAGCACAGTGTCTGGAAGATTGAAGGTGTTCTGCAAATATTTGGGAATGTCTGTCATGAGATTCCACAAGGCAAAAAGATGGGTAGAGACCCTGTCTCAAGAGACACACATTGGAACTGAGGGAGAATCATGTAAGAAGCTGGCTTCCCGTGGCCGCCATCTTAATATAATATGGCTTCCATCAGTCCATAAAAGTGTTAGCAAGGGTGATTCCTTCCCGTGGCTCTGAGGAGAATTTAGCCTGTCCCATACCTCTTTCCTAGTTTGCAGTAGCAACCAGCAATCCTTGGCTGATATATACATCACTCTTAGCTCTACCTTCAATTTCTATATGGTCTTCTTTTGTCTGTATCTTCTCTTCTTATAGGACATTTTCACTAGATTTAGGGGTCATCCACATAATCAAGCAGGAGATACTCTTGAGATTTCAACTACACCTGCAAAGACCGCTTTTCCAAACAAGTAGATGTTCTTTTCATGTTTCTATTTGTACTGCTTGGTATTGAACCCAGGTCCTAATGCATTTTAAGTAAATATTTCTGCCACTGGGCTATATCCTCATCCTTGATATACCTAGTTTTATGGGAGAAACACTCATCTAGTGCCAGCATTAGCCACAACGATCCCTGGTCCCAATGATCCCTGTCTCCAGGCATTCAAACCCCTACAAATTTAGGTTGATCTGTGCAGTCAGTAGAACACAGCCAGCCACCATGTCATATGCAGCTGGCTTTCACCACACTAGTGACCCTGGAAGCAGCTCCAACCAGACCATTAGCTGACTGCGACCCTGGCCAGCATCTTGGTTGCAATTTTATGTAAGACTCTGAGCCAGGAGCTCCTGACTAAGCAGCTCCCAAATCCCCAGCATACAGAACCTGAGATAATACATGTTTATTTTTTTAAGGTACTAAGCCTGTTATGCAGTAACAGCTTATAAATCCAGGTTTGTGTACCAGGTGTGGGGAACTGTTATTAAAAAAATATCCAGAGATCTACGAGTGGCTTCAGAATGAGGCAGCAGATAAAGCTGGAAGGACTTCAGGGACAGTGTTAATGAAAATGCAAACGTACCAAAGAAACTGCTTAGAGAAGCGTTGTGTCTTCTGCAGAGGCCTCTCTTGTGGAAGAGAAAGGGGGATCTTATAGAAAATTGGAAGGAAGGGGATCCATGGATGGAGTGATAGGAAGTTTACATTAAACATAAAGAAGTGGACACTGGATAGATTTGAAAATCCTAAACCTCTGCAGAGGTAACAGTGCTAAAAATAAGAAATAAATCTGACAAAGATCAAACCCAAGGTACTGAGAGGAAGGAAAATGTGTAAAAGTGAAGGCAAAGGTGTGGCTGACAGGTCTTTTGTTAAGACTTCAAGAAAATCTAAAGTGAGACCTGAAAAGACTATTTATACAGACATAAGAGCCCTCTAATGGCTTAAGGGTGTGTCTTTCAGATTCCCTCAATCCAGGGATAAAGGTTCTAATAAACTCAGAACTGTTTTCTCTCACTAGAAGCCCAAACAGAGAAGGGTTTGACTTCATAGGACTTCAGTACTTGACTTTTGTGCGACAGAGTGCCCCTCAGTAAGAGTCACAAAGACCAGGTGCAGTGGCACATGCCTGTAATCCCAGCTATGCAAGAGGCGAGGCAGAAAGACAGCAAGTTTGAGGCCTTCCTGGGTGATTTAGAAAGACCCTACCCCAAAATAAGTAAGAAGGACTGGGGTGCAGCTCAGGGGCAAAGCCCGTGCCTGGCAGACACGAAGTCTTGGGTTCAATGCCCAGCACCAGGAAAGGAAGAAGGAAAAAGAGAGAGAGAGAGAGAGAGAGAGAGAGAGAGAGAGAGAGAGAAAGAAATTTATAAGAGACCTAGGATGTTATGAAAAATCATATCCACAGAAGTATCAACAGCTTGATCTGAAAAGGACAGAGAAGACACAAAATGAGAAGAAATTTCATAATATCAAAGTGCAAATTACATGGAGAAGAGGTGACTTAGAGAGCCATGGAGAATGACTTCGGAGTCTTACTCGAGGGACCTACGACATTTATACAGTCTAGACTTTATCGTGGCTGGGCAATGACTCTATTGCATCTTCTGTTTGCGTCTTTTGAGCAGCAGTGTTATTTAAAAAAAATTTTTTTTTTATTTTAAAGAGAATAAAACAAAACAGGACAGAACAGACCAGATCAGAACAAAACAATGTAAGCAACACAGCACTTCACAACCAGACAACTGGATATTAACAGTAGCTACCATGTCTCTTTCTTTGTAACAGTTGAGCATAACTTCACATACAATAATATCAAACATAACAAAATAGTATAAAACCATTTAAGAGAATGAAAGAATTATAGAGCCTTCTAAACCAAATAACAGAAAATGAATGATGGCTACTATAATATCTCATTTTCCATGAAAATTTGTTTATACTATCATATATATACAAACATATATTTGTTTATACTATCACATGATAGAACCAATAGTAATAGAAGAACAAAAGTATGGTAGGACTTCAAAGCCAGATGATATTAAATCAGCAATGGCTGCCATAATGTCTTGTTTTCTTCAAAGTAGCTGTTCATACCATCACACATAATAAGGTCAAACAAAA
Source organism: Hydrochoerus hydrochaeris (assembly GCA_004027455.1). Taxonomy (NCBI): domain Eukaryota; kingdom Metazoa; phylum Chordata; class Mammalia; order Rodentia; family Hydrochaeridae; genus Hydrochoerus; species Hydrochoerus hydrochaeris. The sequence continues at coordinate 231,693 of PVLA01002482.1, forward strand.
CAGAATAAAATCATTCCAACTGATGAATGAAAACATTATAAGGCTTCAATGCAATGTAATAGGGAATCATGATTACCCTAAAATCTTATGTACTCTTACCATTTCTTACACTAGGGAGATTATACTCTTAAGCGAAATAAACCATTCCACTTATGATTTATTTCGCTTATGAGTATGGTCTCAAGTTGCATCCATTTATTTATAAATATCTCAATGTGATCATTCTTTATAGCTGAGTAGTACTCCATTATATAAAAATACCACATCATTTTTATCCATTCCTCAGTCGATGGGCATTTAGGTTGTTTCCAAGATCTGGCTATTACAAATTGTGCTGCTATAACAAATAAACACATGAAAAAATGTTCATCATCATTAGTCATTAGAGAAATGCAAATTAAAACCACACTAAGGTTCCATCTCACTCCAGAAAGAATGGCCAGGATAAAAAAAAAACTACCAACAACAAAGGCTGGAGAAGCTGTGGGGAAAAAGGAACTCTTCTGCACTGTTGGTGGGAGTGTAGACTGGTGCAACCACTGTGGCGCTCAGTCTGGAGATTCCTCAAAAAGCTGGGGTTGGAGGTCCCATTTGACCCAGCTATTCCACTTCTGGGCATATAACCAGAAGAACTGAAAACATCATACCACAGTGACATATGTGCACCCATGTTTATAGCAGCACTGTTGTTCTATGCTCGTCCTATTACACATTAGATGAAGAGGGCAAGGGAGTGTGTTTCTGCAGCTCAAGAGCCCACAGATGGAGAAGAAATGTATTTGAGTTGCTGTACTTGGCTACCCTAGGAGGGTCATCTGTTGCTGGGGCTGATTTAGACAATGGGATTCTAGGCTTAAAGCTGGTGCTGAACTAGGGGGAGACTTTGGGGTCCTGGGATGGGGTGTGTCTCACATGCAGGAGGGCTGAACAGCCTCAGAGCAGAGAGCAGGTTATGGTAACCAGCCTCCAGGAGGACCCCCAGCACTGTACTCCAGGTTTAGCAATTGAGAAGATGTTTCTCTTTGCAGAAGTATTTCAGCTAACTCACGCAGAAGAGCTGCTAGAATTCGGCCCTCACCATTCGCCAACCTCTCATGAGTACTGGGCCGAGGTGATGTCACCAGCCTGTTTATACTCACTAGGGACCCGCAACCAGCTGATGGGAAAACACACCTCACCTGGAAGTAGTCTTACCAGAGGATCAGAATTGAGTTTCTGAAGAAGTCTCCGTATCCAGTGATATGATAAACTTACAGGAAATCTCCAAAATAGAGAAATGCAGTAAATGACATTGTGGAATGTAATCAGCAAAACCCAGTATGTTCCTTCGATGATAAGAGAAACAAAATGCAAGAACATCCTCTTTCTTTCTTTCTCTCTCTCTTTCTTTCTTTCTCTCTCTCTTTCTTTCTTTCTTTCTTTCTTTCTTTCTTTCTTTCTTTCTTTCTTTCTTTCTTTCTCTCTCTCTCTTTCTTTCTTTTTTGTACCAAGGTTCGAACTCATGACCTTGTGCTTGCCAGGCAGGCACTTAAGCCACTGAGCTAAATCCCCAGCCCAGCATCCTATTTCAAACAAATAAATGCTAAGAAAAGATTCAAAGGAGGCCTGGAGAAATGGTCACCCTGACGACACATATGATGGTATAAAGGAGTCCTGGCTGGTATTCTGCGGTGGGTAATATGGTTGTGTTTTAAGAGAGGAGTGCTGTTCTTTTAAAAGCGATGCACTAAAATCCAGAGGAAAGAGAATTATGGCATTGCTAAGTAATTCAGGAAGAGGGCACACATCCAGGAAGATCAGGGGAACAGGATTGGCCATGACAATTTTATTAATGGCTGAAACTTGAAATGGGTAGGTGGGGGTTCGTTATACTACTTTCTCTTGTTCTATGCCTACCTTTCTAATCATAGAAAGTCTACAAAAAGAATACAGTCAAATAAAGAGTAACGTCACAATAAAGATTTTTCAAATGAAACCCCCTCTAGCCAAGCATCATCTAAAGGAATCATAGGCAGAAAGGAGATTATAGAAATTATTATAGAATTTTTATTAGAGATGAAGAAGGAATGATAAAAATGGTGAAGAGTTTAATCAGAACAGATTATGTAACATAATTATAGCAGTGTCTTCTGTACTTGAAGATCACAGATTGAAAACACAGTACAGAAGCATGTATTATCAATTGAGCTACGGTGGTCTAAGGTCCTTGTATTGTCGAGAAAGACACATTATATGTATTATTGGAATCATATTATAACTCTTAACGTAGGCTGTCTTCTACTAATTGCAGGAACAAAATGAGATCATATTCAATCTTCCTAAAGGAAAGAAGGAAAATTTAAATAAAATGTAAAGTAGATGGACAAAGTAGAAAGCACAAAGTAAGTGGTAAATTTAAAGCCAGCTGCATGGGTGAATTTAATAACAATTGATGGACTAATTAGTCAAAAAGCAAGGATGGTCCAACTAGGTTTAAAATATCCAAATAAATGTTATTTAGAAGACATGATCTAGGGTTGGACATACGGGTCAGTGGAGGAGCTCTTGAGTGGCATGTACTGATCCTGGGTTCAATTTTGAGAACTAGAGGAAGGAGGGGAGGAGAGAGAGAGAGAGAGAGAGAGAGAGAGAGAGAGAGAGAAGAGAGAGAGAGTCTAGAACATAAAGTCCCATTGGAAGAATGAAAAATATATGCCATATAAATAAAAAACAATTGTGCAATTATAATATTGGACAAAACAGAGTTTAAGAGAAACACTGATAGAAACAGAGAGGGTTATTAAGGAGTGGTAAACTCTTGAGCACCATGAGAGGTCTGCACAGGGCTTATTTCAGGGCTGTGGTCCCCAAGAGCAAGGTGGGGTTTATGGCTGCCAACAGTGGTCAGTTTCTTTGTTGGGCAGCGATTATGTGGGCGTTTGCTTTGTAATTACTGGATATAGGATCTATGGAACCTTTGCTTTCAGTCCCCTTCTGGGTCGTATTTCACCACAAAGAAGTTTTTGTCGTTCTCGTTGTTTTAATGGATGAATGACAAGGGCAGTTCTATCCCAGGCAGTCTGACATCAGCACACAAGCCCTTAATCATGTTAATTCTGTGTTTACAAATTACCTAATAATAGTCAAGTGCTTTACATATGTTAACTCACTTAACTTTCTGCACGATCCTATGAAGTAGATTCTGTTTTTTAATCCCCATTTTCAGATAATACAGCAGCCGGGACATAAACAAGGGAAGTTTGTGGAAAGGAGCAGGACCAGGCACTGAACCTGGGGGTCCACTTCCAGAGCCTCCTGCTGAAGACCACGGTGTCGTCACCACACTCTGCACACATGAAAAAGAGGTCTTGGAGTGCGCCAGCAATAAGGTTTATTTCTAAATAAGTCTCTACTATCCGATTGGAGAGAAATTCTTGTTGAAAGGCAATTAGCCTGGAAAACTGGAGTTAATTCTGCAGAAAAGTGGAGAGCTCATCCTATAAGGTATCAGCATTTACGAAAGGAATAATATTTATCGTGGGTTTGGGGGTGTGGAGGACACAGGGGTAGACAGACAGACCAGAGGGACAGAACCGACAACCTAGAAACATGCCCAGAAGCTTGGGAGTGTAACTGCCGGCCTGGTGGTGCACGCCTGTGATTCAGGCCCTCAGGGTCGCTGCGAGTCTGAGGCCTTCCAGGCTACACAGTGAGTTCAAGGGCAGCCTGAACTATGTAGCAAGACCCTGTCTCAAACCACAAACAAATAAAAATGAACAAACAAACAAGTTCAGCAGTGTAGTCTAGATGGAGAAATATTCCAAACTGGTGAAGAAAATATAAACATTTCATATATCCTGTGGAGGAAAAATGACTCTCCACAAGGAGAAACATAAACCTAAACTGCTACATGGCTCACATCACATGGGGCTATAAATTCTAAATGCATTTAAAGCCATTTAGAAGAACACATAGGATAAACGTCTTTACCTCTTCATGACTGGATCACATGGAAATGAAAACAAATGAACAACAACAAAACCCCTCTGAATGATAAAACCTCATACACAAATAAAAGGATGAGGTAGAAAATTTGCGACTCATGTAACTAGTCAGTTATGTCCATAATTAAGTCTATCTCCTATTTAATAAGAAAAAAACCCCCAAGTCAATAGAAAAATGAGTGAAGTCTTTGAACTGGCAATTCAGGAAATATAATAAATAAAAATACAGGCTATATAATTAACAAATAACTTTTCAGTACAAGTGTGTCCTGTCTGTCCGGCAGTCCTGGTATACACGTGTGCTGGGATTCCCTTATTTTATCTGGCAGCCTCACCAATAAGATGCGATAGCTCAGTAGTACCACAGCATAGAAATTATAGTGACCATAACATTCTACATCCATCAGCTTAGCAAAGCCGACCAAGTCTAATCATACTTGCTGATGGGCATGAAAATGTGTACAATCATACTAGAGAAAATTTCACGAAAGGTGCTAAAATTGAAGATGTTCCTTGCACCAGAAACAAAGAATTCTAACTCCCAGTAGGGTCCAGTAAGAAATGTTGATGGCATGTAAAAACAGGTACAGGGATGTTAACTGCACAAAATAGAAAAGGAAGAAAGAAAAGAAGGAGAAGAAGGAGAAGAGGAGGAGGAGGAAGAAGAAGGAGGAGGAGGAGAAGAAGAAAAAGAAGGAGGAGGAGGAGAAGGAGAAGGATAAGAAGAAGGAGAAGGAGAAGAAAAAGACAAGAAGAGGAGAAGGAGAAGGAGGAAGAAGAAGAGAAGAAGAAAGAGGAAGAGGAGGAGGAGAAAAACCAAAAAGGCACAGACAGCCTTCCTGTTCCTCAGTAGGTCAAAGCTGTATAGGGCAATCCCATAGCCACATTGTCATAATTGTAATAACAGCAAGCTAAGCAGTAGTTAAAAAGTGAGTGAAACCGGGGATTTAGCTCAGTGGTGTAAGTGCCTGCCTGGCAAGCCTGAGTTTGATCCCCAGTACCAAAAATAAATAAATAAATAAATAAATAAATAAAATACAGTGAGTGAATCGGAGCCTGACAGCTTGACATGGCTGATGCAAAGGAATATCTTATACTGAGCAACAAAGACAAACTTCAAATGAATGCCTAGGATGAAATTTAGATAAAGCACTCAAAATTATAGAATAAAAATCATAGAGTAAGCTCTTTATTAATATAAGTGCCAGAGCTGATTCCATTATGTGCATGTGTTTCGGGGTTCCCTTGAGTGAAGGCGAATGGGATGAAGGATGAAGGAGGCTTTCTACTGCTTCCCTCTATAAAAGAAGAAAACAGAGAAATAGAAACAACTAGAGGAAGTAGAGAGCTGCTCAATACAGGTGATGGGTATAGTGTGGCCACTGTGGCATTTTCTACATGTTTCCATGATTCCGAAGGAAGAGTTAGAATTTCAAGGAGGTGAATGATCCCAGGGCCCAGGGCCCTCCGGCTCGGAGGTGCTGCTTGGAGTCCCTCACCTCTGACTCAGGCGATGGATCTTGTGACTTTCCTTGGGTCACTTCTGAAGCATCCCGACCTCTGCTACCTGTCTGGGAACACACAAGAGCCCTTTCTGAGAGGGCAGTGGGCAGGGGGCAGGGGGCAGTGAACCTTTCCCTCACCAGCAGCTGCTGTCAGGTGTGAGCCAGGCGAGGAGGGAGCAGGGCCATAAGGACAGCGCAGAGAGGCCTTTCCAGGACATCAGCCCTGCCTAAGCTGAAGGTGACAGAGGACATTTGGAAGTCCCTGTTCATGCCCGACTAGTCTCAGCAGGCTCTGCAGAGGGCAGAGGCTGCCAACCCAAAGGCTGTTTCTGACCTATCCTGACCTCAGCCAGACATTAAGTGCAGGATGTCGGTCTGTGTGTCTGTCTCTGTCTCTCTGTCTGTCTGTCTCTCTCTCTCCCCAGGAGGAGTCATGGCACTCTGGAGTTGACTCAAGGAGAACCACAGAGGAATCACCAGAGTCAGAGGGGACACCAAACAGCACCTCCAAGCAGGAAGGGCATCTGGCCACTGGGGACCCTAAGGATTATTTAAGAAGTGGCCTAAGCACATTCATGTCATTGGGCTGCCATCACCAGCATCCATCTCCAGAATTTTCATCTTTCAAAACTACAACTCTGTATCCATTAAACAAGGGCTCCTCATTTCTACCACCCAGCAGCCCCGGTGGCCCCCATCTACTTTCCATTTTAACTATTCTAGGAACCCTAGACTAGAGGAGTCATACAACATTTAGCTTTTTCATGGCTGGCTGATTTCACATAGCTTAATGCCCTGAAGGTCCATTCATCTCGTGGCAGGTGCCAAAATTTCCTTCCTTGTTAGGGCTGAATAAAGTCCCATTGTGTGGCTACGCCACATTCTGCTTGTCCATTCCTCATCTGTGGGTGGACACTTGCGTTGCGTGTGTTGGCCTTTCAGTGCATAGGAGACCAGGGAGGGTCACCTAGGAGAGCCTGCATAACGTGGGTCACAGTAGCCTTCTGGGGTTAGAGACAGTCCCCTGGACTCAAGGACAGAAGTGAAAGGGATTGCTCCCGCAGAGGGAAATGAGGGAAATCCAAGTCAAGTGGGCCAGAGTGGCTTTCTGGCAGTCCCACTGCCTCTACCCCTGGTCCTCCCGTCCATTTCCCAGGTGACCATGTCAATCCATTTTGAGAAATCTCCTGGCTTCTAACAGCCACAGGGTAAAACTCAGCGCTCCACGAAACCCTTCATGCCAGCCCTGTCCAGTCTCTCCACCCTCATCTCTTAGTGCACCTCACATCAAGCAAATGCAGCGTCATCTAAGTCACGTAGCATATCCTGGGCATTTGCATGTGACTCTTTCCACCTAAAACACTGTTTTAGTTTTTCTTCTTCTTTTTTTTTTTTTGTACTGGGAATTAAACTCAGGACCTCACACTTATCAGGCAGGCACTGTGCCGCTGAGCTATATCCCTGGGCCCTAAAACACTCCCACTCATCCTTCAGAGGCGAAGTCTGAGCCCTCCCCTCACAGAAGACCCCTTCCAAAGTGGTTAGTCAGCGAAGGTCGTTTGTCATCACATATGGAAAGAAGAACCCTCCCACATATGGGTGGGTTGAAGACTGGTTAATCCAATGGCTCAAAGATATCATTCGGGATCCAGAAAGCCTCCATCTTTCCTCTCCACACCAGGATCCTTTGCCCTGGATGCCCTCATGCAGCAGCTCCTGCGATGTCATTATCATCACTCTGGCTGGAGTTGCTGCCTTCGGGACAGATGAAGACAGTTTGTGTGGCCTTCCTTAGCCTTTCTATGCGATAGAGACAGACTCAGTTCTGGAAATGGTGAAGATGCGAGTCCCATGGGGAAGGGTCAGAAATAGTCTGCAGGGGGGACACTCAGAACCACCCCATCCCCAGCCTGAAATCCTCTGCTCACCAAAATACTTGATGATGAAAAAAGAAATACAGCCTACCAACCCACCCTTTTAAAAATGAAGAAATGTCAAAGTGAGCTGTCATTTCTTACCTATAAAGACAATGGAGATGATGTGGCTGGGAAAATAGGTGCTTTCCCTCACCGTCAGAATTGGCATGGACAGTGCCCCATGGCGGCAGCATCCACCATGCCGGGAGACAGGAAGCGTTTAAAATATCCACAGAGGAGCTGACTATCAAGGTCACACAGAAAAACTCGATGTGGTTAGAAAGCAAAGTAGATCTGCATGTATTACGATATGCTGTTGGTCGACTGCTCCGTGAAAACAGCAAGCTGTAGGATAGCATTTGTATCAAGATGCAATTTCTATTCCTTTCACGCTTTTGTGAGGTTGAATGACAAAAACTGTATTTCAGGCACGCAATGCAATGATTGACATGCACACACGGCAAAGCGATCACCGCGATCAAGCTAATGAACACACCCATCTCTTCACCCAACTGGGATGGCTCGCATGCGTGAGGGCCCGTGAGGTCTCTTTTCTGGATAGGTTTCAGGATACAGCCAGCATTACTAACTGTGGTCACCACACTGCATTAGAGCTCAGAGCTCGTTCATGGTATAACTGTAAGTTGCCATCCTTTGACCAAGAAGATATCCTTTTCCTGCTGGTGTATACAGCCTGATATGTGTCATGTGTGGTATAAGCCATCCTGAAAGATGGAATGAAATTTAAATGACTAGGTGTTTGTTAAGGTGCAGAGACCTGGTGTAACAAACAGCCTGACTTATAAGGCTAAAAAGAGGTGCCAGACCTCCATCCTAAAGTTCTGCTATTTTGCATTTGGTGGATTTCCTGTTCTCCAAAAAAAGAGAAGGTGCAGGTGGGAGGGTCTGCAGATGGCTTCTTGAGACCAGAAATGGACCCCTTTTCTCCTGCACATGCTCAGTGGCCCACCCGTGTCACGTGGTACTGTGGTTTGGATCTTGTGTTAGAAGCTTAATCCCCAGGGTGATAGGGTGGAGGTGGAGCTAACGCTATGTCATTACTGTCGCTCTGGCTGGGGTTGCTGCCCTCGGAACAGAGGAAGGCAGTTTTTGTGGGACTCTGAGCTGGTTCTCTAGAAATGGTTGTTATAAAGAGAGAAGGATTCACCCCCCCTCCTCGACTCTGGCTTCTCCTGTTGCTGTGTGGTTTCTCACATGGACTCCTGCCCTGGCCTGATGTCTTCAGGGGCCCCTCAAGGGTTCCCTCAAGGAGCTGAGTGGAGGCCAGTATCTAACTCCTGGACCTTCAGAAGTGTGAGCTACTTAAATATCTTTGCTTTCTAAGTTACCCAGATTCAGGGATTTCCTGACAGAAATGGAAATCAGACGAAGAGGTGTGGTCAGGTGACAAGGAAAGAAGAGTGAGGGTGCCCAGCACAGCAGCAGGCTCTAAATTGGGGAGCACATTTCTATTGCTTCTGTAGGTTTTGAATATCATAGTTGAGCAGATGTTACATTTGTAAGCATGCACTTGAATCAGGTTGGGTAGATAATCCTCAAACTGGGTCTTTCTGGCCCCAGCAGGGATAGGATGGTGGTATCATGAGTGGAAAGGTTCTCTAGAAAGCCCTGTCTTCCCACTGTGATGGACCAGTCCTCCCTGGCCTTCCATCTTTTGGACGTTTTGGTCAGGGTACTTTCCTCCATCTCCTTGGGAAGTTAGAAGCCAGATCCTGGGCTTTGGTGACCCCCAAGAACTTGCTGCTTCTCTGAGTATGGAAGGCAGAACAATGGTCCCTCCAAAATGTCTCCTTCATAACTCTTTGGAAACTGTGAATATGTCATGTTACAAAACAAGGGGAGATTAAAGTTGCAGGTGGAATTAAGTCTGCTCATCTGCTGACCTTAAACAAAGGTTATCTGAAATCATCTGGATTATCTGGGTGTCCAGTGTAGTTAGGATGGCCTTTTAATAGGGATAAGGAAGGGTGAGAGAAAACCAGTGATATGACAGGGTGGGAAAGACTCACCAGGTCATAGTGGCTGTGAAGATGGTAGGAGGGGCCATGTGCCAAGGAGTGTAGGCAGCTTCTGGGAGGACAGAGAAAGGGACCATCCTAGGACCCCAGAGCATCCTGATTTAGCTTCAGGAGAATGGTTTTAAACCTGTGACCTCCCTCTAAACTCTAAAATAATAAATTTCTGATAATTTTTTTTACAATAGCACTAAGATATGTTTTCACAAACCCACCTGGCCATTTGGTGGGATCTCTCTCTCTCTCTCTCTCTCTCTCTCCCTCCCTCCTTCTTCTCTGATTCTCTGGTTGTGGAGTCAGGGTTTGAATCTAACCTCACTGTTCACCAGCTGCATGACCTTGAGCAAGTCATCTTCTCTGAGCCTCGATGTCCTTGTCATTGGGACAGGAATAATAATAGCTAGGATTCTCTAGGCATAGGATAATACTGCACTCTGCATGACAACTGCTAACCAGAGACACGGTGGCACTTGGTGGGAACAGTCCTTCCTTTCTTTGTCTCTAGGAGGCCAACCTTAAAGTGGTCAAGGCCTGTCTGTGGACTCCCCATTTTTGTCTATTTTTTTCTGATAAGAATGTTAATTTTTATTGATAAATCATGATTTTTTATCGAACACCTAACTAACAATAATGACATTCCAACATTTAAAATAAAAAACCTTTAGAATCATTCTTTTGGGAGACCACCAAGCTTCACTCTCCCAAGAGATGAAGCCACTTGCCTCTGTCTTTCCCTGACCTTTACTTCAACCCTATTCACTGAGATATGCAGAGTTTTTTATGTTTATAGCTAAGCATGTTGAAACAGATGTTCGTTTAATTAGCTAAAAGAATGTAATCAAATTGGGCTGAGCTGCCAATGTGTCTCATAGCCATGAGTGAGAATTGCCCTGCATGCTGATGGCTGGAATGGAGAATTGAGCAAAAGCCTGTGAGGTTCCAGGGCTAAGACATTAGAGAACATCTCGGTGAAAGCCATGGGGCTCGGAAAGAATTATATCTTCCTGGCAGTAGTGGTGCCAGCCTTGCATACATCAAGCTGTCCCTTATACTGCTAGTTGTAGAGCCTTTGTACCTGATATGAAATTGGTCTGTTTCTCATTACAGCCAATGCCTGCGAAGTTTCTTTTCTCTAGCATTCTGCTGGGACACATACACACCTCTTTGATTGATGCCAATAAAAGCCATGAGTTTTTGGACTCATGACTTTTTTTTTCAACAGGGAGCATTGGTCATCCCAGAGTTTCTCAAATGCAGAACTTTCTCTCTCTGTCTTTATTTTGCATCTGTTTGCCATGTTGCCAGGTGGGAGACCTGAACCCTCCATGAAGGTTTCAGTAATCTTGATTAATATATAAAACTTTAGTTCCTGGAAAAACAATATTTATTGCAACAATGCTTTTTTTGTATGTAAAACAGCTTCTCAGCATAGGAGATTTATAAATGAAACATTATAAAGTTTTCTTGTATACAGAAGAGATCTACAATACCATATTCACTGCACTCTATTAAAAGTCCAAAGAATAAGTCCTTGAAGAATCAAAATCTGGTGGTGCAATACCTGTAATATCAGCACTATGGAGAGGCTGAGGCAGGAGGATCACAAGTTTGAACCCAGCCAGGGCAACTTTGTGACTCAGGACTCCTGTCTCAAAATAAAAACATAAAAAAGGGCTGGAGATAAAGCTGAGTGCAAAAGTCCTAGGTTCAAGCCTCAGTACTGCAAAAAGAAAACAAAACCTACTAATAGAACTACTGTCACTAATTTAATAGAGTGGTGAATCCTGGCTTCATGACGAGATACATTTGTAAATAGAACAATACATATGTCACTGTCATTCTCTCTACATGCCAGTGCATCCGTGTGCTTTGAAGTCTGAGACTCAGATATTGTCCAGGAAGTGTTTATTTCCCTGTATGATAGTTCAAAGGAGGAATAACTATGTGTTTCATGGAACAATGCAATGGGAGAACATCTTTGCCAAGTATTCATCTGACAGAGAATTAGTATTCAGAACATGTAAAGAACTCAAAAAATTGAACAACTAAAGAACAAGTAGTCAGACTGATACATGAGTAAATGATTGAAAAGACACTTCTCAAAAGAAAAAGTACAAATGGCCAATATTGTATTTAAAAAATCTTTAGTCATCAGGGAAATGCAAATCAAAACTCCACTGAGATTCAACCTCACTCCACTCAGAATGGCTGTTTCCTAGGTACCATGGTAACCTTGGCTCATGAATTTAATTCGCTCTATGATTCTGGGGATCATGGCCACATTCATGTTCATGCAGGGAAGACAGCCACGCTTGTGTTCATCACCTGATGATGTGGAGTTCGTGAACAGAAGCAAACTTTTGGTGAATGCTTCTGTTTGGGAACTGAATTTTCTATGAACAGAAGCATTCATGAGCCAAAATATTACTGTAAATAAATAAATCAACCAAGCACCAAATAATATTAAATGCTGGCCAGGGTGAAGTGGGGAGAATGAACTCTTGTACACTGTTGGTGGGAATACTACAGCCACTGTGGAAGTCAATATGAAAGTTTCCCCCAAAATTAAAAAGCAGAACAACTATATCATCCACCTACACCACCTCTAGGAATATACCTACAGGAAATGAAGTCAGTATAGAGATCCCTGTATACCCACGCTTATTCTGGTACTATTTACCTTCATCAAGCTATGGAACTAGCCTAGGGATCCATCGACAGGTAAATGGATAGAGAAAATGTGGTGTATGTACACAGTGGAGTATTATTCAGTCATAAAGAAGAATGAAATCAGATCATTTGCAGGGAGACGAATGGGTCTGGAGATCACCATGTTAAAAGAAATAAGCTGGACACAATAACAAATATCACACGTTTTCTCTCCTATGTGGAAATTAAAAAGAAAAGGCCACCTGAAAGCAGGAAAGGAATTATTAGGGAAGGGAAGGGAAAGGAAAGCGAGAGGAAGGCGGAGAGAGGAGGGCAGGAGGAGGGTCGGGAGCTTGGGCACAGTCAAAGCGTGAACGATGCAGTGTACCGTAGGCATGTGTGCAAAGGTCCAGACAAACTCATTAATTTGCACAATTAAAATATATTAATAAGAATCCTTTCAAAGGATTCCTAGGCAATGAGTTCTGTTTTCAAGTGGCTTGTGAAAAGCCAGCACCCCATCACACACTCCGTAAGATGCCCTGCCTCGTAGTTTGTGAAGGCACTGTTGAAATCCAGCCAAGAGTCCCAAGAGCTCTTGGTGCCCTGCGAGTGCTTTATGGATTGCTGTGTGGCCAGTGGAGGCTCTTCTGGGGCCTGGCCGGAGCTCCCTCCCCAGCCTCCCTGCTGCCAGGTCCCTTGTGCCCACACCTATTACAGCTCCTGTCACTTCACCCTTCCCGCTTGGCGAGACTTGTGTTTCTCCCCTTGCTGGAGACAGCATTCACTGTGGGTGATGAAACACCTCAGCTACCTGATGCCCAAAAGCCCACACGAAACAGGTGGCAGCTCTTACAGAGAAGGTAGGGTTTTTGTCAATGCAAGAGAAGACAGCTAGGGCTGGGGATTTAGCTCAGTGGCATAAGTGCCTGCCTGGCAAGTGCAAGGTCGTGAGTTCGATCCCTGGTACAAAAAAAAAAAAAAAAAAAAAGATAGCTCTTCCCACTTCTGCGTCCTTCATGTGACCCAGTGCCAGCTGGGCTGGGAGGGAGCTGTCACCCCTTTCACTCCCAGCTCTTGAGTCGGGGAGACTGAGATGTGGGACTTGATGCGGGAAGCCTTTTGGTACCAAGTGTTACTGTTGTTGTTATTTCGGAGCAAGGGAGGTTTCCAGCTGTTTTCCCTGAAGTCTGGAGAAGGGGCCATGAGGGGCCCTCAGGAACAAGCCAGAGGGGTTTATGTCTGGTTGAAGTAAAATTGCTCTTGGCTTTCATTTCACCAAACATGGATCCAGACCAAAGCTCGATGAAACCTGCTGCCACCTGTGTGGGAGCTGGGGATGAGGCCCCTGTCATCTGTGGACATCCTAGCCTTCTGCTGTCACCACTCAGAGGGGCCTTAGATGCACCTGAGGGGTGCTCTGACCGGCATTTTGATATAAAGTGGACATGTTCTAGAAAATTCTCACTTGCTCTCTTAAAAGACAGGTTGTGGCAAGCTAGGAGCACCCCCATGGATGATGTCATTGCTTTATTTCTAAGTATAAATGAGGTATTTGCTTATTGAAGAAAACATAATACCGAAATATTTTTTATAAAGGAAAAATCTTTTGCCATTTTTTCCCTTCTAGTTCTTTTCTTGTTTAGATTTTTATTAGTATACATTTGCAGTATGTATTTTTTTTTCTCCTTGATGTAAATAATCTCACACTATCCTTGTGGTAGTTGTATCTTTTTTCTTTTTTGAAACAGGGTCTCACTATGCAGTTTGGGCTGGCTTGAGCTCACTTTGTAGCTCAGACTGGTCTTGGACTTGTAACAATCCTCCTGCTTCAGCTTCCTAAGTGCTGGGATTACAGGCATGCACCAGCATGCCTAGCTCATTTTATGAGACTTTTTCATTTACAGTTATTGTTATTGGCTGCAGCCCCTCATTGGTGCCCAGAAGTACACAGCCTGTTCCCAGCATCTTGGAGGGGATGGTGACACCCATTAGGAGTCTCCTCAGTGTCCTTGTGGTTCCAGAGAAATGGTGGGTGGATGGACAGGGGTTGGCATAGTTTCTGATTATATGCCTGTTTCAAAATCTCAAACACAGATGTCTGAAACTTAGATGTAAATTTTTTCTGTAATCCCAAGCTTTGAAAATAATTACCACTACTTGGTATATTATTTCCAGATTTATGCATGCAGTTACAAAAATTTACAAGGCTATGCAAAAGTATTACATAAGCAGAAATAGAAAGTTGCTGTCTACAGAATTGTGCAATTTCTATGTCTACTTCCTAATAAGTCCCAGTGGTTTTTCTCCAGCAGTGCATGTGAATCTCCCATTCTTTGTAATGGATGCCTAAAATTCTGTAGCTTAGTGATATCATAATTTATTAATTCAACTCCACATCAACCATCACCTGGGTTGTTTTAAATTTTTCTTCTCCTAAATTAACCATCTTGCATAAGCCTGGAACTTCTGTAGTAGAAATTCTCCGCTCCTACAAGGTCAACTTCTTAGCTTCCACACATGATTGAGAATGAGAACATGGGATATTTCTGTCCTTCCATGAACAATAAATCTTATTTATTTATTTTTATCTTTTTTTGAGACAGAGTTTCGCTATGCAGTTCAGGCTGTCTTTGAACTCATTTTGTAGCCCAGACTGATCTCGAACTTGCAGTGACCCACCTGCCTTGGCCTCCCGAGTGCTGGGATCACAGGTAAGCACCACCACACCTGGCCATGCACAGTATCTTTTGAAGATGACATCCTATGTGATAAGGGTACAGCAAAAAAGTGATCTGTGGCTTTGAACAAATAAGAGGCACAAAGCAGCTCTGTACAAGGGTTGGAGCAATTAATGTTTTCATTAGCTGCCTGTTTTTGCTTTACCCTTATCTCAGAGGATGTTATCAACATTTAAAAGACATTGTGCACGGAAAGACAACAAGTTCATCTTGTAGAGACAAGAAGAGTGATCAGCAGAGCGAGGGAAGGTTGGAAAGATGATGGTTGAAATTTGGAGGGTACAGCTGAATTGCAGGAAAACATCTCATGCTCAATAGAACACTATAGCAACTACAGTTAGCAACAATCAATTGAATATTTCAAAATAGCTAATGGAGAGGGTTTTGCTTGTTCCTACCCCCCCAAATGTTGGAGGTGATAGATGCATCAGGGAATCTGATCTGATCATTACATCTTATGCACACGTACTAAAATGCCATACTGTACCCCATAAATATGTACGGTTCCTGTGTCAGTTAAGGATAACAATGTATTTTTAAAAAATCATCAAGTGGACAATTTTATGAGATTGAATTATGTTTTGTTTTATTTCGTTTTAAGCGTTCTTTTCATGGTGAGTAGAGTTAGCTTAAATGTCTTTTATTATGTGCACTGGGTACTTTCACTTTGCTTTCTGTGAACTGTCTATCATGCCCTAGCTATTGTCTGTCAACATAATTTCATCTTTCTCTTAATGGTGTGTAAGAGTTCTTTGTATATTAGGAGTACTAATCCTTTGCTTGTCATTTGTTCTAAACAATGCTTCCAAGATGTTTGTCATTTATGTCTCTGTTTTTTCTGGCCGTCTGTTAATTATACTTAGTAGTTGCTGCTAGGTATAAGTCACAGGTCCCGTGAAAACTGCTTTCTATGAATTACCTCATTCCGTGTTTAACACAAGCTATTGATATGTATTGTCATTAGCAACCCCATTTAACAGGTGAAGAAATTGAGACTCAGAAGCTCAGCTCGCCTGGATAGCAAAAGGGTTTGGACCTAGGTGCCACTGAAACTCTGTCACCCCACACTCTGTCTCAGGTTGTTTTCAGTACCCTCAGAAGCAAACCTGAGACAAGGATTTGAACTCAGTTTATTTGGGAACTGAATTCAGGAAGGAAGGAAACCAACATTGCTTTTGCACTGATGAGCAGGTCACTAGTGTCTGGATCAATCCATTTGGAGACCCCCTAGAGCAAATGCCTTGCCAGCCGCCCATTTATCTTTGAGCTGCCCAATCCGCTGGTTGAGATCAGCATCAAGGAGGCCTTAATTCTGACACTTGTGACCTGCTCTGGCAGTGGACAAGACTGTCCTGGTAAGTGAAGAGCCATAGATGTGTATGGCACGGAGCTTCGAGTAACGGTGGGTATGGGCAGGCTCTGCTGTTACAATGGCCACATTCGTCTTGAAGATAAAACTTAAAAGAACAACGGTGGGCATTTTTGGTCAATGCTTATCCATTAAAGGACAACGTCCTCCCAACGCAGCATAATGTAATCCCCTCCCAATCGGTACAATCCCTCCTTCCTACCAGCTCGGGTCTGAGGGCGGAAGACGGGTGGAAGCCTCTTTGCTCATAATCTGGGAACCCAGCCCAAAGCTAGACTCTGGCGCCCCTCTCGTTGGGAGCTTTACCGTCTTTCTTGGCAGGGTGTCCCGCTGGGCAGGGCGTGGCCTTGGTGCCTGAAGTTTCTCCCCGCAGGGGAGCTGAAAGCCAGGCTAGCCCTCCATTTGGTTGTGTGTGACTTTGAAGGCCTGGAATCACCTGAATCCATTTGCCAAGAACGCTTGGATAGATGTCATGGTGCTCTCTCGGCAGCCGTGGAGGAGAGACCCTCTTCAGCACTACCCCCGTTTCCCAGCTTCCCTAGATACAATGTACCGCCACTCTCCCTGTGCTCTCGATGGGCGTGTGTGTGTGTGTGTGTGTGTGTGACCATGGCTGCTCATCTACCGAGTCCCCAGCACCCACAGCTGGCACATGGCAGCCTAAATGCTCTAGCAGGAGCCTGCAAGTGAGGGGTCTGGGGGTCTGGTCCCCACTTGGCCATGGAGTGGCTGGAGCGGGTGGAGGTACCGGCTCTGACCCAGAGGGCTATGTGAGAACAGAGCCAGCAGGTGCTCTGGGAGTCACACCACGGGGGACAGTTTATAGGTGATCAGTGTCCAAGTCACCCCAAGGTTGGAGGCCTCGCAGTGCTGTCCCAAGTGGGGACTAAGGGACAGGCCTCTGCACCCCATCCAGTCAGCCCATGGCTGACTGTTGATCAAGAAGGGCTACAGCCCTGAGGAGGAAGCTGTCTTTCGCTGAGGCATCCCCAGAGATGACAGTGGCTGTGGGTGTGGTCCAGCCCCCAAGCCTCAGGGACATCTGAGTGGGCCCTACTTATAACCCTGGTCTTCCACTTGGCCCATCTCTCAGTAGCCACCAGGGTACCTCCCTCTCCCAAGCTTTCAAGGGACTGAGATGGCAAATGGGACACGAGCACAGGTAAAGGAAACACACAGCTACTTGTAATCAGTTAGAGAGGAACAAGGGACCACGTTCGAGAGAGAAGCACACTGCTTTCACAGACATATCCATCCAGAAACATTTGTTGAGCACCTACTGTAGGTCTGGAACTAGGGGTGTAGTCCTGGCTGTGCTGTGTGTACAGTCTGACCCAGGAGACAGACGGTCACAGTGGCAAATGTGTCAGAGGCACTTGGGTGCCGCCAATGCGGGAGGAGCAGTGGGGAAGGACAGAGGAGGGTGACAGGCTGGGGAGCTCCTTCAGGGGCTGAGGGACAGGGAAGGCCTCTCCTGGGAGAGGGGAGAGTGCTGTTTGGCTGAGACCATGAGGGGACACGGTCCCTTTCTAAGGCTTGATGTCATCCTCCAGAATAATCATGAAGGACCCTAGCACTGCGAAAAAATGAAAATAAAGAGTAAACAACAAAACAAACCAAAATAATCCTGAAACACTCGAGGGACTTGGTGGGGTCCAGGGAGACTCAGACAGGATGTGGTTTGGGTCCCAGCTTTGCAACCCACTGCCTGCCACTGGGTGATCACCGTGACCCCTCAGTGCCATTTGCTGGCGAAGCTGATAAGAAAATGTACTTCTTCGAGCTGCAGTGAGATGGGGGCAGCATAAATAAAACTCCTGGCCCTGCTTCTGGCACCTAGTGGGTGTCCAATACGCATCGACGTTAGCATACGCCCATTCCAGACACAGGTGCAATTATTCCATCATCTTTAGAACCAACTCAGGTTAAAAGAAAAAAGACACTGTGTGTAGCTACACCATTCGATCTCTCCCTGACCTCTGTCCCTTTGTCTGCCTCGCTTATTAGACTTGGAAAGCAACTTCCACTCATTACAGGAGGCTCCTGCTGGCTGGGAGAAAGCAGTCAGTATACAGAGGGCTCACACGACGTCTGGGTACAAACAGAGTCAGCAGTGGGGTCCAGGCTGCCCCTTGATCCCGGGGACCCTTGCCAATGACACGGCAAGGCTCTGTCTCCAAGGGTACCAGGGTGGGACAGTACACCACAGCCAAACTGAATGAATTAACTGCAAGCAAGAGCTTGTGACGTCCAAAAGGATATTTCTCTGTGGGCCTTGCCAAGATTTCATTTCAAAAAAGGCTCTGGCTCCTTCAGGCTGCCTTTCCCGGCTCCCACGTGCCTCCCTCTGCAGGACAGAGTTGCACAATTGGTTTTCCAAGCAGAAGTAGCTCCTGTCTCCTTCCTGCTCAGCCTTGCCTAACACAGGGAGCGGCTCCAACCCCAGCCACAGGACCTAGACGGCGGACAGCAGGTGGCCTGTGTCTGCTGGGAAATGACCGAGTGCTCCTGTGGGTCCCCTGGCTCCAGGCCA
This sequence comes from Hydrochoerus hydrochaeris, assembly GCA_004027455.1. Lineage (NCBI taxonomy): Eukaryota > Metazoa > Chordata > Mammalia > Rodentia > Hydrochaeridae > Hydrochoerus > Hydrochoerus hydrochaeris. The sequence goes on from PVLA01002482.1 coordinate 250,425, forward strand.
CCAGAAGAGTGGCCCTGGGAAGCTGTGGTGTGGCAGGGGAACGGGGAGACTTCAGTCCCAGTCTTTAGTTCAGTGTGGGAGCCAGGGACCGTGGGGTCAGAGAGAGATTCAGAGCACACAGGGCAGGCGGCCAACTGCCACATTGTGTCTGGCTCCTTGCCTGTCTGGTGGGGAAACTGAGGCCTGGGGATTTGGCTAAGGTAGTGCAGTGAGTTCTTTCTAGCTTCTCCTCCACTGGCTCTAGTGGGAGTGGTGAGGGAAGGTGAGCCGGGAACGTGGACCTTAGGGAAAGGCTCAGGAGGAAGCTGGCTTTCCAGGGAATCCTACTCGGAGGTGGGACAAGCTGTGCAGAGACGTTGGCCCCTCACCCAGCCCATGAGTGCTGTGCCTGCTTTCTCGGGTGCCACATTCCTGCAAGGCCACCGTGAATGCTCTTTTCGGGTCTCTCTGCACCCCTCCATGTTCCCATGCCACCTTCGTCCCCAGGTGAGGTGCTGGGAAGCAGGGCTTGGGGAGGGCGATTAGGTCCTGACATGAAGCTTTGCAGGGAGCTGAAGAGACCTTTACAAGGGCACAGTGAAAAGGGCCCACCTGTGAGCCAGAGAGAGGACCCTCACCAGGCTCCAAATGCCCCGGCGCCTTTATCTGAGACCCCTCCACCCACCCCGGCCTGCAGCACTGTGAGAGCTGCATTTCTGTTGCTCAGGAGCCACCTGCTTCATGGTATTTCATGCAGCCAGAATGCACAATGCCAGGTCCCTTCTTCTTAGGTGGTCTCTGGTTTAAATGCAACGCTCTCAGGGAACAGGGGACAGCCAGGCTCACAGGGCGACCTGTGAAACTGGGTGAGGGCAGCCTCTGTTCCCTCCTGGCTGCACCAGTACTGGCCAGGTTGGCTCTTCCTGCTCCTGCCCACGGTGGGCGATGCGGTCAGCTCACCACCCGTGCGCTGCTCAGGGTCCCTCGGAGTAATGGAAAGCAGAGTGCTTTGAGACCGGAAGGGCAACCTGGGGAAGAGGTGATGGTAGTTAATGATTTACACCTGGGGGCCATGTTTCCTGGCAGGCAGGGCAACCAAAGAGATGGGAAAGCTGGGGCCAAGGCTGAGATTCTGGGGGAACTGCAACCTGGCCCATTTTCTGCTGCAGAGCCCTCGCTGACTGTAGACAGAGCTGCCTTCCAACCTCTGCCCACTCACCCACTGATTTCACAAATATTTACACAGTCGCCTCCCCCATCCCCAGGGGCTGGGCTGCTACCCCCCGGAGCTCTACATGAGGCTCCTGACCTGGAGGGGCTCAGCCTGATAGCACAGAGAGAGGTGTAAGAATAGTGATCACGATTACAGTCAGCACTGGAAATATCCTCCTGCCTCCTGAGCAAAATAGGACCCGAAAACATTGCCTGGATCCCATTCATCCTCTTCATTACACCCAGCCTTCCCTGGCTTCCCAGTGCCTCCAAGCCCCTCACCCTGGTCACAGAGCTCTCTCTTGGGACCTCCCCTTGCTCCTTTTTGTTCTGCAGCCTGCCATGGTAGCCTTTCTTTGATGGCAACACTTAGTGTTTACTCACCACAGGGCCTTTACATCTGCTGCCACTTCTGCTGCCCAGAAAAGCTCTTTCTCTAGCACTTTACTGGGCTGTCTTTCTCATCTCAGCTTTAAAGAGCTGATAAAGACACCCCCACCTACCCAGTCATTAATTTGTTCAGCAGATGCCTATTGGACTTCCCGACCACCATCAGCAGACTTGGCATAAATGCATATGACTAGTGCCACCACCTATTGGTGGCTCAGAGTAGATCTCTGCTTCATTATGGACCTAGGAAGATGCAGCATAAGTTTCCCCTGGGCTGGGCTCAGTGTCCCCGCACATCCCACATCTGGGAACAGAGGGAGCAGGACAGGAAGTAAAATATGGGTCACGAGCCCACTGAGACCCCTCCCTTGTTCTGCCTCTGTCAGAGCCAGGAAGGTCACCAGGCCAGGCCCAGGAACTGTTTCTCTCCTGGGGGAGGAGGTGGTGGCAGCTCGGAGCAAGAGACCTGGCCAAATTCCCAAAATAGGGCTCGCCTTCTTCCCAAGAGAAAGGAATGGAGATAGCAGGCAAAGGTTCAAGGCCCAGGCAGCGTGGAATCCGGGCAGGAGCTGGGATGCACTGGGAACAATACTGGGCTCTTGGCAGGCAGCGATTTTTCCTCTCAGGCGCTTTAAATGGATGCTTCTTCCTCCAACCCCTGCAGGGAATTTCCAGCATCTGAAAGAATCTTCCTGGAAACTAGTTTTCCCGGTTTCCATCTCAAGGGTCAGTTCTGCACACCCACCACCCAACACCCTGCAAAACAAGATGGTTAAATTCCCTGGTTCCCGACCCTGAGGGCACAGCTACACGTGGCGTGGAATCCTTTCTCATGTGGGCTTGGTCCTCTCAAGTATCCTCCCTGCTTTTAAGTTTATAGAACTAATTCATAATGAAATGTGAACCGCTCCCTTTTGACTTCTAGCTGTTCTGAGCACTTTGACCAAACAGGAGCAGGGAATTCAGTTTTATTCCTCGTATAATTCCAGTGTCAAGCACAAGGCCTGGAGCCAGGTCCTGTTGCGTGCATGATAACACAGACGACAGCAATATTAATAATAAAAAACAACAGCTCACAGTGACGGAGTGCCGTATAATGCTATCTGCCCTGCTAAGTGCTTTGAGACATCGGTCCATTTACTCCTCACTCCATGTGGCGGGTGCTATTCTGAGTCCATCAGGTGGAGGAGGAAACCAAGGCTGGAAGGAGTCGTGTGACTTACCCAGAGTCTGACAGCGGTGGAGTTAGCACTCAGCCCAAGGCAGCCGGATTTCAAAATACAGTGCTGTGTCCGGCAGGCTGATAGTGCGAGCTAAGATCCCTTAGGCTCTCTCTAAACTCCTCCTTCACACCCCACCCCAGCCCCACGTGTGTCTCTGCGGTGGGATTCAGCCATGTCCGTGGGTTCCCCTGAGTGGGTGGGTTTATTTCCCTCAGTGACTAAGGAGGCCCCCAAAGCAGTGGCTCAGTGCACTTCTCTCTACCTTCGTTTCTGCTCCCACCCAATTGCTGATGACTTCTGGAGCCTCCCGGGTGCCCAGCTTAATGGTGAGTCCCAGAAAAGACTTGGTGAAACCAAGCTTTGTTGGAGGCCAGGAAGCCCCACTTTGCTTGTGTGCTAAGCCCCATTTTTAGGAAGTCTCTTCACTTGCCCTTTGCCCCAAGGCCTGGCCTTTTCCTCAGGATCCAAATACAGGGTGTCCAGTCCTGGCCTTCCAGGTTCCATGTTCCACCCCACTGCAGCTCACTGCAGGAAATCAGGGAGGTTCCTGACCATGTGTCTCAGGCCGGTGTGCAGGAGGACCTGAAAAAGGGCCCTGCTGCCCCCCACCCTGTCTGGGCCCCATGTTATACTGGAAGGGCAGCTGATTGGGCAAAGCCCACAGAGAAGCAGCCGCAGGTTCCCTGTGCTACAGAGGCTCCCTGAGTGGAGCTGAGCCCCAGCTCCACACCCCAGCCCTGGCTCCCCTTTTGGCAAATCTTCACTATACCCCTGCCCTGGTATGTCACTTCTAGTTGGGGTTCTCCTGGCCTCTCCACTGTCCCCCCACTTTGGCTACTGCTGAGGGAGACTCAGGACTGGGCTGCTGGTGATGGTGGCAGGTCCCTGGGTGGGCCGGGAGGGCTGAGTGCGGATCTGACTTTGGGTGGAGGATGGCCTTGGAGTATGCAGAACCCTGGCTGGTGCCCCTGAGGTGCCCAAACCCTCTTCCCTCCCTTTTGTCATTCACCCAACTTTGTGCTGTTGCAGCCCTTGCAGGCAGCCATGGGGCAGTGCAACTCCACACCATGACTGGTCCTCCACGGGGAAGCCGGTTCTAGGCTAGATCCAGTCTCAAGGCAGAGCTCTAATAGTGGGGGCCCAGAGACATGCAGGCTGCAGGCCTCAATCTGTTGTGAGGACAGCTTAACACCTTATGCATGTCAGCTCAGCTCTGCTGCTGCCCAGCTGTGTGGCCTTGGACAAGTCACTTTACTTTTCTGGACCTCAGTTTCCTCATAGGTCAGCTGATCATGATCCTGTCTGAACACAAAGCCCAGCAGGGAAAGTGCTGGGTGAATGGGGGGCTGCCAGCTTGGCTGTGGCTTGACAGACAGCAGGAACCCATCCACATGCAGACCATCCCCTCCCCTGCCTCTCTTCCGGCCCAGGCCTCGCCAGATGGCAGGAGCTGGGAAATTCAGCGGAGCTGCAGGCTCCTGGTCTATTTTGAGAAGCCTCCTGTTTCCTTTCCTGCCTGGGGCCATGTGGTGGCTTCAGGTCTTCTCTGCTCACAGGATGGGCTCATAGAGCCCGACCTTGCCCTTCCTCTGCTCCTCATTCTCAGCCCTTCCTTTCTTTGTGACCTGGACCCTGTGAACCCCCACATCCTGGCATCACAACCCACACCCAGCAGAGGTGAAGGTCAGGCATGCAAAGGGGATTTGAGGCGGGGGTGGGGTGGGGCTGATCACTGTGTGCAGTATGGAGAATGGTGCTGGCTCTGGGCCCTGGCTGCCATGGCCTCTCCTCTGCAGAGCTTGCTCTCAGTGGCTGTTGGGGCCCCAGTCCCCAGGCAGTAGTGTTCAACACAGGAGTAGGGATGCAAGGGTGGAGTCATCTGCATTCCATAGTGTCATGGTTTATGTCAGTGGTCCCCAAGCCTCATGAAGTATGGACTTGGCCAAATCTAGCATTTGTGATTGGTTCACTGTCCAGTGTTTGGATTGGTGGTGTAAGTTTCATCTGCCTAGGGGTGGAGCCGTCACATGGCGTAATGGTGGGAAGAAGGTGTATCTTTCCCTCTTGCTGGCTTGGGCTTGCTGTTTGCAGCTGGCCATGAATGGTGGCCCGCCATGCCACCCTGCCACTCAGAGCCAACTGAGTATGGACTGAAACCTCCAAACCTGTAAGTAATCAGGTATTTTGTCTCAGCAACAAGTAAAAAGTAACCAAGACACATCATTTCCCCCAGAGCCACATTGGGTCCTGCGGAGAAACACAGCCACCCAGAATGCTGGCCAGCCAGCAGGTCAAGCGGGTGGTCCCCTAGCTCTCAGCCTGGCTTGTCTGAGTTCCAGGCCAGCAGAGGAAGCAGAGGCTACACAAGTTCTCAGTCACCGTGCTGGAAGCTGGGAGCCACCCTCAGCTCATCTGTTCTCTTATTTGTTTCTGCAAGAGCTCTGACCTCAGCATTCCAGGCTTTGAGTTCTATCACTCACTAAATCTGTGACCTTTTATATCTCTGTGCCTCATTGTAATTTGTTATGGTTTGGATGAAAAATGTCACCCAGAGGCCTCTTAGACTCACAGATGGGGCTTTTAGAAGGTGATTGAGTCACAGGGATGATGTAACTTACTTGCTGTTAGGAGACGGGCTTTAGTAAGAAGAGGTGGATCATTTGGGGTTATGACCTGAAAAAATATATCTCCCTCCCTGGCTCCTCATTTCTCTGTCTGTTACTTGACTGCCGTGACATGAGCCTCTTTCCTCCACCCAGCCCCTTCTACCATGCTACTTCTACCTAGAGCCAGCTGACCATTTGAGGACAGAGATTTCTGGAACCATGAGCCAAAGTAAACCACTTCTCCTTTAAGTAGTGGGTGTTGGGTGTTTGTTATAGTAACAAAGAAAGTGATCAATCCTCACCTGTCACTTTTGTTGTCTTCCACTACCATGAACAGTCACCCCTCTGCCACCCTGCCTTGGAGTCAGTCAATTATGGACCAAAATCTTTATAAACTATGAGCTAAATAAATCTTTAAAAAATGATCAGGGCATATTTTGATACCAGGAATGGGGTGATTGCTAAACTACATGACCATGTGCTTTAGAAGATTTTGGAACTAGTTTACTGGAGTTTGGAAAAGATTTGGAGATGCCAGCTAAGGAAGCCCTAGAATGCTATTAGCTGAGCTTCTGGTCAGAACTGAGAAAACCAGAGTGCTGATAAAAATGCAGATGATAAAGACCAGGGAGGCATAAGAGGTTTCAGTTAGGAAACTTCCAGCAGCAGTTACTCAAGACTACATGTGGTATGATCTGGTAGAAAATTTGTCTGCGTATTTGTTCAACTTCTGAGACTTTGTGGGAAAGAGATTAAGAGTAGTGGGCTAATTAATCTGGCAGAGGAAATTTCAAGGCAGCCTAACATTCAGGTTGTGGCATGGGTACTGTTCACTGCTTTTTATGGAGAATCAGTAGCAAACAGTACAACTAAATGACTTTTGAAGTTTTCAGTTTTTGCCAGAAAGCAAGTACCTGTAAAGTTAGAATTAGTAAAGTTTTGGGCAAGAACAATTTGGTGGGTGAAAAAAATTAACATTAAAAAGAAGCCAAATACTTTACATTAGGACAATAGGAAGAATGCCTTGAGGGCATCTGAGGAATCAGCAAGACTGTACCCTTCACCTTATAATGTAAGGTGTAAAAGTAAAAGATTTCACTTTGAGAAGACAGGGCACCCCGCTGGAGAAGGGCCTCATAGGAAATTTGTTTCCTGGAATTCTACTCACAGTACTTAGCCAACCAGATACTCAAACAGCTTTGTAGAAACAATCCAAGGAGACCTGGCTATTACTCAAATTGGCAGCAGACCTTGCGATCATCCATGTAGTGCTGAATTTACAGACATGCAGAATGCAAGAGCTATGGGCTCAGGAAGGGTTCTGCCCAGATTTCAGAAGAAGGCCTAGGGGACCATGCAGAGTGTCCATGAGAGGACAGTGTGTGAAGCTGTGAGAGGGAAGCCAACAGGGCAATGGAGACCCTAGGCAGTTGGGAATGCCCAGAATGTGAAATATCTGAAGAAAGCTGCAGGTAGTGAGCAAAGCCACTCCAAGAGAGAGGCCATGAAGGATGTAACTGGCAATGCTGTAGGAGAATAGCCACCAGGCCATTTGAAGCATGCATCTTTGTTCTAGTGCTGACACGGAGCTATGTGATTTAATGTTTTCCTTACTAGGCTTTGGTCCCATTTTTTTTCTATAGTCCTATTCCTCCCTTTTGGAATTGGAATGTTTACCTGATGCCAGTGTGTGTTTGCAGTGTTTAATTTTTTTTTTTGCATTTTTATAGGGGCTTATAGGTAACAGTTTTGCCTTGAGTCTCAGAGGAGACTTCGGATTTAGAATTTATCTACAATGCTGGAAATGTTAAGACTGTGGCAATTTAAAAATAGACTGAATGCATTTTGTATAAAGAGATGAGCATGATGTTTGAGGGCCATGGGTGGAATGCCACGGGGATCAAGAATGTCCCCTAATGGCCTCATGTACTCATAGGCAGGGCTTTGGAAGAGTGATTGAATCATGGGGGTGATACAGCTGACTAGCTGTTAGAAGGTGTGGTCTGATCAAAAGAGGCAGATCACAAGAAGAGTATGTCTTCCTCCCTGGTTCCTGAATTACACTTCTGCTTCCTGACCACAAGCACATGAGCAGTTTTCTTCACCCAGGTCTTTCCACCACACCACTGTTCCCTGGAGCCAACCAACCATGCAAGGACTGAGACTTCTGAAATGTAAGATAAATAACCCTCTCCTCCTGTAAGTAGTGGGTGTTGGGCACTTGTCCCCACTTTGTGAGGAAAGTGATCAGGACATTATTTATCAGCTAAATGCAGATAAGTACCTAACTACCTTATTTGATGTGTCTGTCTAAGGGGAAGAGAGATTGAAGTGCTGAAGGTAGTGTCTGGGGTCTTAGTACTTGGCTTTTTCTGCTGCTTTAGCAAAATATCTTAGATTAGGTAATTTATTTCTCACAGTTCTGGAATCTGGAAGTTCAAGATGAAGGTGTGGGCAGATCTGGTGTCGCAGAGGATTCCCTTTCCACTTCCAATATGGCACCTGGTTGCTATGTCCTCTGAAGGGGACTAATGCTGTGTAGGCTCACAGCAGAAGGGAAAAAGGGGCTAGGATGCCCCTTTCAACCTTTTAACGTAATGTTACTAATCCCATTTTTGTGGGTTGAGCCATCATACCTTGACCCCTTCCTAAAGACCCACCTCTTAATGTTCCACGTTGGCAGCTAAGTTGGAACATGCAAGGCACATGTATGCTAAGATGCCCCTGTGATGACAATCACCCTCAGTCTATGCATATGAAAGGTAGGATTAACCATAGAGTCACAATGCACAGGGAGAGGGAGGCCCTGGGAAGTGCCATGCCCACTTCCAGCTGCAACAGATACGACCCAAGTGTCACCGCTTGCTAGTGTCATAGAAGGTATTAGTTAGCCTCAGCTACCATTATAAATTTGTCACAGAATGTGTAAGGGTTCCATCGCAGCAAAAGTTTGATCTTCCATAGAAATTCATAATAGAAGCTTGTTTTCTTCTATTGGTTCTCCTATTCCATTGATTCATTGCTTGATCATACAAGGGAGTGGACCTACAGCCTTTGCACTGAGATACATCTCCTCCCCTTAAAAAAAATTTTTTTTAAGACATGTTTTCCTTGTTACTGACTTGCCCAGGTTGGGCTTGAATTTACAATCTTCCTGCCTCAGTCTCCCAGTGTGCTGGTGTGATAGATGTGCACCACCGTGCCTGGCTTAGTATTTCTTCTGATAGTGCTAGTCTGCAACTTCACATGCAAGGCTGGGTAATCACTCTCGATCTGCATGTGGCTCTCCTCTAGGCAGTGGTTTGGAAATCCTGGCTCTCTCTGTGTCCCATGGCTCCATCATTATTTTGGCCCTTGTCACCTGCATGTCTCTGACAGGAAGAGCAAGTGAGAATGAGGAGGAGGTGCAGCTGTCTTAAAAGCCTGGGCTCTGAAGTGGCATAAGGCGCCTCCCTCATACCCCCTTGGCCAGCACTTAACCACATGGCCATGTCTGAGAGCAGGGCTGGGAACAGAGTCCAGCAGGGTGTCCTGGAAGGAGAGGAGAATATGGATCTGGGTGGACTCTGATCGTCTCTGCTGTACAGTGTGTGGAGACACAAGGGTGGACCCTCAGGCCACTGTTCAGGAGGCTGGGCTGCTGGCTTGGCTGCCCCATTTGATAGCCTGGACTGGGCTGAAACAGCCTGAGAAATTCACAGCTTCTGGTCCCTCTTCCTTTCTAGACTTCTGGAGAGAGAGGGGAGAGAGAGAGAGAGAGAGAGAGAGAGAGAGAGAGAGAGAGAGAGAGAGAGAGAGAGCAGAGACAGACAGAGAGACAGAGAAGACAGAAAGAGAGACAGAGACAAAGAGAGACACAGACAGATAGACAGACAGACAGAGACAGACAGAAAGAGAGTTCAACCATGATCAGAATGAGTTGGGGTGCTCAGTGTGGCCTTGGGGTCAGCATGCTAGGTCAGGTACTCTTCTCCAGGGCTGTGGACTCTTGGGGCTCTGGTCTGAGGTTCCTCAGCCTCAGGAGTTCAGACCTGGACAGGCTGCAGTTCTCATTGCTTTGTGAGGGGGCGCTTCAGTGTCCCAAGTAAGGTCCTGGTTTCTCCGGCCTTCATAGCTGCTTCAGGGGAGATGACTTTGACCCTAGCTCCATCCAGCGAGCCATGGCTATGCCTATTTCCAGTCAAGTGCTCTCAGCTGCCACATGGAAGGGGCTTTGTGGGTCAAGCCTCACTTTCCCCCAGACTTGCAGCCATGAAAAGCAAATGCCACCACCTTGGAGACCCTGGCTGGGGTGAGCTGCATGGCTCTGCCAGAATAGTGGGCATCCTGGGTGGCTCCTCAGCTACTTGGCACCCTCTGCCTACCCACACCAGGCCAGGAACCTGAGGAAAGCTGAACAGGAAGTATCCTTACTGACCATCTACTCTGGTGGTCCTCAGCAGGGCTGTTTGGGACGGGGTGGGGGGCATTTGGGGTACAGCAGTGATTGGGAGTGAACTGGCACTTGGTGGGCAGATGCCAAGGCTGATGCAGACTTGGGATGTGTGAGAACAGCCCCACATCCTGTGCAGCCTCTGTCCAGCTTTGGGTTCCTGCCAGACGGGGTGTCTTTAGCTGGGCTCTGCCCTAGGGCTCCCCATGGATCAGGTCTACAATGGGTTCAGGAATCATTCCAGGTGATTCTCATGCTGCTGGCCTGCAGACCATGCTTTGAAAATCACTGCTGTTGTAGGGAAAAATGACTTTCGAATATCAGCCTAGAACACGATTACATTTTATATCTAAATGCAAAGTGGCTTTTTAAAAAATATTGATTTCCACTTCATTTTCCTGGTTGCCACTACTGCACAGATCGGCCTGTTTTGTTCTGTTTGGAACTTTACCAGGTGCTATTCACCATCTCAGAAACACAGTCTTCGACAAGTTTGCAATGTATGATCATGAAAGGAAAGATCTATTAAAAACAACAAGGAAACAGGCAGTAACAATACAAAGGCTAGAAGATGACAATAGAAGCTATAATTTAAGAATAAGAAATGTGAATGAAGAAGCGGGAATACAAACAGGCGAATTACAAAGGCTATTCATGGAAATAATTAAGGAAAACTTTCCAAGCATGGGAAAAGAAAATGACATTCAATTTTGTGAGGCATACAGAATTTTAGCCACCTACAACCAAAACAGAGCTACACCCAGACATATAATAATCAAGATACCAGAAATTCAATATAAAAACAGAATATTAAAAGCCGTCAGAGAAAAGAAACAGATTACCTATAAAGATAAGCCCATCAAGATCACAGCAGACTTCTTGACACAGACCATCAGATCAAGAAGAGCTTGGAGCAAAGTATTCCAAGCCCTGAAAGAAAATAATCTCCAGCCCAGATTGATGTATCCTGCAAAGCTGTCACTAGAAATTAATGGAGAAACAAGATGCTTCCATGACAAAGAGGAACTGGAAGAGTTTGTGACCATCAATCCAACCCTACAGAGAATACTGAAGAACATTCTAGAGAGAGGAAAAAAACCCCAGGATTTTAGGAACAGTGGCAGAGGGGCCTCAATGAGTGGGGCAGGCAGTAGAATGAAGGAGAAAACTAGACAAACAAAGGCAGAAAAATAACATAGCAGAAATGAGGCAGAGAAGGATGGCTAGATTCTCTAACATAGATGGCCTTCATACACTATATTGTTAATAGTGCACCAGGATTTAAAACCCACATTACTCACACCACTCTGCTTAGATGGATTATATTCTGTTCCAGTCATCCTACCTGTACTAGATTTGAGGACACAGACAGTTATCCCAAAAATAACAGGATATAGTATGGTAATCATCCTTAATTTCCTATTAACTTAATCTAAAGCTCTGTATAACCTACACTGTTTTCTCATGACTGATTGTAATCGAATCTGGTCTATTAGATCGCTGTTTTGTATTGATAGATTTTATTCAAAGCTGTTATGATTGATAGTATCAAGTCTGAGAGTATAGGCAACTGCACTTAAGATGACAAGATTCACTAGAATATCCACTATGGTTTGATTATTACCTGCTTTTGAAGTTTTATACTGTCTACAATGTTTTATTTTTACTTATATTGTTATGTACTGCTATATTCAATTATGCCTGATGATATAGACAATTCTATTGAAGATAATAAGAAACAACACAGTAATCATTGTAGATTACCTTGTACTGTGGTTTTATACGACTTTTTGGTTTCATGTTTTTATAGGAATTTTTTTGTTTTGTCTTGTTATGTTTTGTTTTTCCCTCTAATACAGAAAGGATAGAAATATATGTAGAGACTCATGCATGTGTAGCTGTTTACAGTCTCACTGTTTGAATATCTACTTTGTATGCTTTAATTTTGTAACTTGAACAACTATTTCTAAAAGGACAATATGTAATTTATTGACTAGTGATTTCTTACTGTTTATCTTTTTTTGAAATTCTGTATTATCTCTACTCTTTACATGTTTTTTTTCCTCTTTAAATAAAAAAACTATCAAGTAAAAAAATTTTTTTAAAAAGCTAAAAAAAAACCACCACACAGTCTTTGGGGGCAGTGCCACTGGAGACACCCAAGTCTCTGTTTTACCTCTCTGCATGCACAGCCGTGACCTTCTAAGTGAGTCTTTGAATCCAGACCAGCATCTGATTAGCTCAGGTCTTTAGGGTAGTCACACCAGTATTCAAACAGTGTTGAAATGCTTGCAACCTTAGTAAGCACTATTTTCCTTCTATTTCTCCTTGAGGCTAGAGTTAGAGCCTTGTGTGTGGGTGTCTGTTAGTGAGAAGGTGGTTTCTCATTTCTACACATTACGGTTTAGAGGGCTAAAGGTCATCACTAAATATTATCAAAAAGAAGGGGCATTGCCTCTGTCAGGGCTGAGGCGCCTGGTTTAGTCCTACTTCTGCAGGGCTTGTGATGGTGCAGCTTAAACATTTTCAGCTTAACCATGATGTGAAAGCAATATGCACTCAGCAGAAGCTGTACTTTGAAAGTTTGGATTTGGATTTTCCTCCAGGATAGTGAGACAGTATGATTCTCTTGCGGTGCTGGGCAGTGGCAGGGAGCCACAATCCCCAGGTATCCTGGTGACCACAAGATTGCAACAGCCCATACTCTGCAGTGTACAAGCTGCTGTGCTGCGCTGTGGTGTTTGGTAGGTTAGATGGATTGAATGAGTTTCGCATTTAATGATATTTTCTATTTAGGATGAGTTTATCATGATGTAACCCCACTGTAAGTTGAGGAACATCTGCAGAATAAAATACTCTCCCAGATAGGAACAATAGCTTGCGTGAAGTGGGTGAGAAGTCCTGGCCCATGCTCCATCTCCTGGTCCAGTGCTCTTTCTAGGGAGAGAAGAAACTGCAGAGCAGCCGAGCTGGGTATGACAGGGGACAAAGCAGGGCAGCTTTAGCTCCATCTTACAATGAAAACTCTGCTCAGAAAAGTCAGATGATGTGCCCAAAAGGCACAGAACAGGTAAGCTGTGGTTCTGAGATTCCAACCCAAGACTGATTTTGCAGCCAGCAAGAAAGCTGCTCTGACCCCATGTTGAAGGGGGACACCTTCCATGGCTGCTGTTCTCACCCAGAAGCTGGCAGTTGACACACACTGAAAATGGGCACAAGATCCCAGGATGACCGAGTCAACAGAATCCACTGCCTGTCTGCATGGAGCCGGGGACAGAGTGTAAATAGTTAATGCAACGATAATATTCTACCAAGAAGTAGAGAACAAGGAGTGTGTCCATATTGTCCCAGGCCCAGGGTCCCCAATGGACCTGAACTCGAATTATCAGTGGCCTTAGAAGAACAAACCCTACTGTGAACTGCACATGTGAAGGATTTAGGTTTCAAGCTCCTGGAAACCAGCCCCAGGCTCACCTCATCTGTGGAAAAATGATCTTCCATGAAACTGGTCCCTGGAGCCTAAAATTCTCTAGCAAACCTGGCCTGACTTGGGATTGAGGGCAGGAAGGCTAGATGGGGGGGGTAGGAATTGGGAAAGTGCATGAGAGTTGGTTTTTAAGGAAAAAGTGTTGCATCCAAAGAAACAGGAGGTGAACTGGAAGCAGCAGCCCAGTGCATTTGACTTGTTTCCTCACTTGCTTTTTCTTGTGGGACTAGGGATCAACCTAGGGGCTCTGGTTTGGGAGGCAAGTGATTTACCACTGAGCTATGGCCTCAGCAGTGCACCATATTTAAAAGTAGAAAAGAGGTCAGTGAATGCGGAGCCGGAGAGTAAGAGAGAGAAGCAGCAGGAGAGGCTGCAGGGTCAGACCACATGGGTCCATGATACCACAGGAAGAGACTGGCTTTTCTCCTACAAGTTATGAAAAATCTCATGCTATGGGCTGAATTGCATCTCCCACGAAAGATGTCATTAACTAACACCCAGAACCCGTGACCGTAACCTTAATTTGGAAGTGGGATCTTTGCAGAGGACCAGGTTAAGATGAAGGCCCTAGGGTGGCTTCTAAGCCAAACACTGGCACCCTTAACAAAAAGGAGACATTGGGGCAAAGATGCAGGGAAGACTGCGTAAAGATACATGGAGAACGCCATCTCCAAGCAGCAATGCCCAAGGCCACCAGAAGCTAGCAGAGGGGAGCAGTCTTCAGAAGGGACAGAGGGACACCTTGAGCCCAGAGTTCCCCCTCCCCACTCTGAGGGAGCATGTTTCTGTTGAGTCAAGCGCTTGGCTGTCCTTCCTTTTCTCAGTATCAGAAGATCAGTCCTCCGAGCATGGCTTTGAGCAGTGCAATGGCACGATCGGATCTGATGTTCCGAAGTGGTCTTGCTGATACAAGGTGGAGAATGGGCTGGAAAGATGTAAGGATGTCAGGAGAAGAAGCCAAGTCCTGGGGACAATTGATGGCTTGGTGAGTGTGGGCAGGATGATGCTGGAGGAAAGCGCACAGGCATGGACAATGCTAGAAAAGAGAGTTTATAGTTGTGTTAAGGGTGACTCCAAGGATGCTGGCTTTTGCCAAGGAGTGAATGGCAGGGCCAGTCTGGGGATGACTGGTCTAAGTTTGAGGGTAAAAGTCATGAGTTTATGTCTGAATCTCAAGTGCTTTTTAAGGTATCCACTGGCTCAGGAGATTCTGTCCTCCAGAGGAAAGTTTGGAATGCAAATAATGTGTGGACCATTGTATAAAACAGAATATCAGACTTTCAGACAGCATAAGGAACAAAGCAAATACTCCCAGAGGGATGGAGAAAGCCTTTATTTAGCTAGCATGGCTTAGAGAAGCTGCCCTTTGTAACTCCTGAGCCCCAGAGACAATCTTACAAAAGTTTTTCATAGAATTTGAGGTGGGGGAGAAAACAAACTCAAACAATGACAATTACTCAAAAACCATGGGTTTTTAACTTTGGCCATCTGGTCAACCTCAGTCAGGTAGGGGGATCTAACCAAGGATGAGGGAGGTGGGATTGACAAGTTAGGAGGTGAAGTCCAGCCCTGGAGGAAAAAGGAGGAGGAGGTGGAGGGAGAGGCAGAGGAGGAGGAGGAGGAGGAGGAGGAGGAGGAGGAGGAGAGGGAAGAAGAGGAGGAGGAGGGGGAGGAAGAAGAGGAGGAGGGAGACTCCTGTGCTGGCAGGTTAGAAAGCCATGAACCTGCCCTGTATCACACTGGAAGTGTAGCCCTGGTGGGAGGAGGGAGCAGGAAATGGGCTCAGCCTAGGGCAGAAACTGCTGCAATCCCAGAGCACCCTCTGAAATAGACCGGTTATTTTTTTCTTCAGGAGCTCGTTCCAGATGTTTCCAGAAGATCCTGACTGAGGGCTCAGCTGGCACAGCTCTGGGAGACTCACGCTTCTCCACAAAGATTTTCAGCCTTAGCTTTGCATTATACTTGTGTGGAGTTTTTGAAAATCTTAGTGTCCAGGCCAAACCCAAGACTTGTTAAATCAGACTTTGGGGAGTAAATCAACCTGCGCACAGGTCCAGACAGTGATGGCGAATCTTTCAGATCTTTCAGTGATAAAAGCAGCAAGTTGCAGCACATGTGGCCCAGGTTCAGCGCCACTGCCTACGGTATCTAGACAGGGACTCTTTCCTAGATCCTGCACACACAGATACTCGAACACACGGATGCTCAAGTCCCTTCTAGGAATTGGTGTAGTGCTTGCACCTCTCAGATACAATCCTCACCCATGCTTTAAATCATCTTTAGGTTGCTTATAATGCTTAATACTATGTAAATGATATGCAAATTGTTGTGTTGTTCAGGGAATAACAACAGGAAAAATGTCTAGAGATTTTGGGACTGAGGCTCTGTGGAATGGTGAGAGGCTGCCAGGGGAACCCTACACTCCACTTCGTTCACGTTCATGCAGTGTGGTGCGTGACACTGTTGTACTTGGCATAACTGACGCCATCTTGAGCACTGTATTTAACCAGTGCCCTGTATTTGACCCAGGAAAATGGAAAATTACTCAGGGTATAAGTCCCATGAAAAAAGCAGAATGAGCTGTACCTGCAGGAGAAAAATTAACCTGCTCAACAAAAGAAGCAGGATACAGGTGTCAACCAAAAATTAATGTAAGATTCTGGCTAGATTGTTTTCAACAGGATGTCTTTTGTGATTCTCTCTTTTAAAAACTCTGTAACTTTCCAGTTCGGTGTCACTTGTTTGGACTCTGAAACGTGTGTGTGTGTGTGTGTGTGTGTGTGTGTGTGTGTGTGTGTATCTGTATGCATGTGGTCCTGAGCTCAGTTAATTAAATTTCAAATTTATCAATTTGGCTGCTTGGATCCCTATATTGTTGTTCACAAACCTACCTCAGATACAAGGCAAATTCAAATTTCAATTTTTCAAATTTTCTGGAAGTTTTTTCCCTGGATGTCTTGAATCTTTCCTTGGTTGAATCTACAGATTTGGAACCTGGGACGGACCATGGAGAGCTGTTTGTATGCATGCCTGTTTTTATGGTCAGGGCTGTGTTCTGGGGTGAGCTGCCTAGACTGATTGTGAAACACATGCCCTATACCCTTGAATTCATTTTTTCTTTCCATTTCCTCCCACTTTCTGCTGGGGTGGGGTTGGGTGGGACGTACAAGGCTAAAGGGACACAGAGCAACTAAAAGGAACTGGGAAGGGGACCTGCCCAGGAGTCAGTCATGCCCTAACCCCTCACTCACACATGTACTTATCTTGTGGGAAGGCTTTCTGATCCTCTGGGGGAATCCTGCAGTGAAAACCAGGTGAATTCTCAGAGCTTCCAGAGCACTTGCCTCTGACTCTGCTTTCTGAGGTCTGTAAGTCAACTACAACCAGTTCAGCTGCTTACCACATGCAGTTTTTCATGCCATTTCTTCCTCTCTATATCTTTGTCTCTAAAAACTCCTGTTGTTCCAGTGTGCTTGGGGAGGAGTCAAAAGTACATGTAAATTCCAGCTTTACCAAGTGAAGGTACCTGTGAGAAATGTAATGCTCAGACCATTGACTAACCAAATGCGCCACCATCTTGTTCTGTATGCGCCATTTTAAAATTAAGTTTCTGTTTCCTACTTAAGTTTCTGTTTCATAAGATAAGTTTCCTTTTTCCCGAACTGACGCTTTGCTTGCCACCCTCAATAACCAACCAACTTTCTCCCCGTGTTCTTACCACCCCGAATTCACCAATC